>PVIR01039144.1:0-14108 GCA_004026965.1 Petromus typicus | reverse complement strand
TCAATTCAAGCTCTAACCACCAGGCATGGTGATGCTTTGTTTACATGTCATTTTCCTTCAGTAAACTGTGAACTATTGAGGGCAGCTTGTGTCTTGTTTCCCAGTCCATCTACATGCCCACCCATCCACCTCTCATCCAACATTTATTGAGCACCTAGTATGTAGAAGAGTCTGTGTTTAATATTAAGAATCAAAAAAACAGTGTAAAATTATGGTTTTTTCCCTCTGTTGTAGCACAATGCCTCCAGCTTGTGGTTAGTCAATAAATATTTTCTGAGTGGTAGATGAATGAATGAATTATACAATTTACTCATGTCACAGTGATCTCGGTCCTTATGTGGATTTCCTCTGATTGTTTACCTTAGTATTTGCTCCTGGGAGCTGCTTTTCTCTGCTGGATATGTCCAGAGTGTCATGCTGATACAAATTTTGGTTTCAGCTCAGAGGACTGGAGGTCACTGACACAGGGGAGGGCCATCTTCCTGTGGTTGAGGAGTAGGGTCAGAGTACTGTCCGTCCCCGTGTGTCTCTGGAAGCTGCTGAGCTGGCACCCTTTGGAAGTCTGCAGTTGATGAGTCCAGTAGACACTAGCACAGTAGACCCTAGCTATTCAATCTGTTCTTTTTCAAAAAAAGTCAGGGTAGGTGAGTGGTTTCAAAGTAGGGTTCTAGGATCCCTAGGGTCTACATGACTCTTCCAAGGGGGCCATAAAGTCCAAACAATTATCATAAAAATATTAAGATGTTATTTGCCCTTTTCACTCTCATTCTGTCATGAATTTACAGGAGAGTTTCCCAGGCTTCGTGGCATGGACATGTAATATCGCCATACATTAAGTGCAGGAGATGTAAGTAATCTGCTCTTTTCTGTAAAGCTAAACATTAAGAGATTTGAAAAAAGATAGCATGAGCTAGAAGAGGGAAAGTGGGTGCGAAAAGGAATTAAGATGTGCTATGTACATGTACCACCTCCGGTGTTAAATGGAATGTAAACATTGCGTACAGCAAATGTACCAATGAAAAATAAATAAATTTTATTTATTTAGAGGCACCAGGAGACTCTGACCCTATTCTTCATCCCAGAGAAACATTTGACACTTTTCGCATGACATTTGCTGCTTTGAAAATGCTTAGTTTTATTAAACATGTATTATTTATGTTAACATAATACATTCGTTGTTATTGTTAAGTGAACTGAATATTGCTCAGTTTAAAAATTTCAAATATAGTAAATATCAATAGACTTGGCAATAGAGATATCCTACCTAAACAAAGTTCTTCTTCTGACAACTTTTAAGAGAGTAGAGGAGTTCCACTGCGGGACGTTTCAGAATCACTGATATTAACTATTAGCCAACTGTATGGAAGTGTGGAAGCTTTGCCATCAAAGACTAGCTTTGAGTCCTGGCTTTACCAGTTACTGCTGTATGGCTTTGGACAAGTTACCCTCTGTGGGCCTCAGTTTCTTAGTAAAAGAGACATAACAATATTCATTATCTAACTTACTGAGCAGTTGAAAGCATTAAATGAGATAATAAATAGTAGACACTTTGAAGAGGGCCTGGAACAGCATAAGCATTGGATAGTTACTACATCATGATGGTGTTTTAAATGTAGTCCATGATAGTTCCCTGAATCCACACAGGATACGTCGTCCTCTGATTCCTAGTGGACGTCTGAAACCTTGGATAGTATTGGCTCCTATAATGTAATGTCTTTGCCCATTTCACTGTACATTTGTCACACATACTGCTGTAAGTCTTGGAGTTTGAAGCATGACAGTAAAACCAGCACAAATTTCTTTTTCTTTCTTCACAATTTCACGGATGGAAGAGTCCTTTTTATCATAGATCTTAGAAACGTAGGCATACAACATTTTTCTTTCCCTAAGTTGAGAATTTTCACATTTTCACTTGAAGGAATTACTTGATGGGTTTTCTTTGACATGGCCAGATAGGCAGCATCATTGCTCTTGTCCTTTGAAGCCATTCGTTAGTGTAGCAAGGATTACTGGAACACAAACACTGCTAAGCCACAGAGGTCGATCGGAGCACTAAGATGACCACTGAGTGGCTGTTGGGCAGGTAGCGTATAAAGTGTGGATACAGTGGACTGAGAAATGGTTCTTACACTAGATAGGTCAGTGCAAAATGTCATGTTAGTCAGAGCGATGTGCAATTGAAAGCTCATGAATTTTTTCTAGATAATTATTCATTTAATATTTTCAAACCACTGTTACTGCAGGTTATTGAAGCTACAGAAAGCAAAACTATGGATAATGGGGAACTAATATATTCTTATTTTAGAGTACTTAGAAAATGTGGAAAACTATTGGGAAAAAGTCACTCAGGACCCAGATCCTCAGAAATAGTCATTGATTGCTTCTAGGTATTTTTTCCCACATAGGTTTGTTTGCCTGTGTCTGTACATTTCATCTTTATACAGTTTTTGTGCCCTACATTGTATAGTATATTCTGGGCAACCTACTATAAAGGTTTGCAAAATATTATTTCTGATGATAAAATCATAATATTCATATTTTATGATATAGTTAATGTGGACCATAATCAATTTAATCTTTCCCCTTTTAGATTAGGTTTTATTATCACCACTATAAGTCCTACATGTTTAACATTTCTTGTACGTTGATCTCTGCCCATGTCCCTGATTGTTTTCTTAGGTTAACATTGTAGTGAGGTTATTACTGGAACCAAAAACCTTGTGTATTTCTAAGCTATTTAGAGTGTTTGTATCTATTATAGTATTTTCAGCTGTGTGCAAGAATATCTGTTGTATGGTATGCACATTTATCAGTGTTTTAAAGATTTTTAATTTGAGAATTAAATTTTGGTACTTTGATAGGGTTAAGTGGAACACAATATGAAAAGTTTGCATATTCATTCATTATTAATGAATACAGTTTTTGGAAAATTGAGTTTTGGAAAATTGAGTTTTTATCTAATGAATTACTATTCATTTCTTTTGAATTTTAAAAAATAGAGTGTTAAGATTTTCCTACTGATTTATAAAAAGTCTGTAACTTTTGTTTGTCAAGTATGTGGAGAATATTGTTTCCAGTTTGCTGACAATTTTCTTCATTTAAAAACGGGTGAAAATATTATGTGAAAATTTTCTGTACTTGGATCTATTTTTTAAAAAAGTCTTCCATTATTTTTATTCTTTTTTTCTGTCCTATCTTGAACTAAATTTGTGATTTTCCTTTTCATTTTAATTTTCTTCCCTTTCTTCTCTTTCTCATCCCTCTTTCTTTCTTTCTTTTTTTTTTTTGAGACAGGATCTCACTTTGTGGTTCAGGCTGGCGCTGAGCTCAGCCTCAAATTCACCTCACAGCAATCCTCCTGCCTCTGCCTCCTGAGTGCTGGGATTACAGGCGTGAGCCACCACGCCCAGCACTGTGATATGTGGTACTGATTGTGCTGGGTGTGAGTCTCCACATCCAGTATTACATGTGGTTACTAGGGATCGAACCTGGGCCCCTGCACTTGCAAGACAGGCGCCGGAACCACTGAGCTAAATCCCTGGCCTCAGCCCTCTTTCTATATTTAACATTTAACTTTAAAAAAAAAATCTTTGTTGGTACATTACATATATGCATCATGATTGCACTTGGGGATTTGTACCAGTATAAGACACAACTCAATTCTCATTTTTTCCCATAGCCCTACCCACCCTACCACCCCCCAATATACATAAGATTTGTTTCCTTTCTTTTTTGTTATAATAACATTATTTAACTCTTTAACATAGCTGAATTTTATGATGGTGTGTGGCCGAACTACAGTTGAAACTTGATTTTTCAAAATGACCAGTCTTTTCTACATAGTTTTTGAATAGTCTGGCCCCTCCTCATATTTGTGATGGTTTCTTTATGAGACCTGATGTTCAAAGATCTCAGGGATTCTTGTTTTCCTCTGTGGATCTACAGAGTGATTATTGTTCCAAGATCTTCCTCTTTTAATCAGGTTCATAGGATATTTTCATATCTGGCGGAGCAACACACACCTCATGACTTTTTCCCTGATCCTTTTCAAGCCTTTGCCTGTTTTATTATTTCAGATGCATTTTAAATTCTTTTTTGGACTTCTTTCTTCCCTTTCTCTGCATCCCATTAACATTTTGGTTTTGATTTCAACAGACTAAAGTCAGTGCAGAAGAACTTGTGTCTTTATAGTGCTAGACCTTCTCATGTAGCAACATCAGGCATCACTATATCCACTCAATTCTTCCTCTATGTCTATCTGGAAAGTTTTGAATTTTCCTCATATAAATACTACATAAGTACTGTTAATATTATTTTGAGGGCTTTTATGTGAATGAAATTTCTGTTTCTTTTATAAGCTTTTTCAACCTTATCTTGCATGAGCAACTCTTGAATGATGTTACTAGGTTTTAGAGTAGACAGAAACATCTCTTGGCATTTCTAGGTGTGGAACAGTATTTATAAATCACTATAACTTATTTAATACATTCACATATATGATATAAAACTTAACATTATATGTCATATAAAATGTTAGTAAAACATACATTAATTTCATATCTGATGGATTAATTAGGGTCTATATCAGCATGTTAAGTAATTATGGTGACAGGAAACTTTTGTATCTGGGTTCTTCTGATGTTTTCAATGAGATGTTACCTGACATGTAACACAGTCTTCGTTATATTGATGGTGCACCTGCCTTTGCACGAGGCCTTTGTTCCCTTCCCCACTCTCCCCACCCTATCTTCTTTCTTCTCTTTTCTTTCTTTTTCTAATGGAAAAGGCAGTGCATTACCAAAAGACTATTTTAGCACTAATGATACTTCAGTGAAGTTTTGTGAAGTTTTCTTTTTGTGTGATGTAATAATAGAATCCCTAATATTAAACTATCCTTAAACTCCCAGGATTAAACCCACCTGATTAGATATTTGTTCCTTCTGAGGTTTATAGAATTTCTGCATCTTCCAAGAATGAAAGATTGAAAGAGTTTGACTAAGTGTAGGGACGTTAGTAATACACGTATTACTTTAAAGATCTAATTGTAACTATAAATTTTCTAGATTCAATGAAAGTATTTATTTCAGACATTTTCCAAGTTTGTATAATGACAATACAATCCTTTTTTCTAGTATAAAATACAAATTATATTATCATTAATAAATATAGCTTCTCCCCATTTTCTTCTCAATATGAGGTGGAACTCATGTGACAGCAGTATTTTGAGGACTGTAATACTTATCCAATTAGGGCAGATGGGTGTACTGCATTAAAAATGAGTGGTATTTTGGGAGTTCATTATTTTATTTACGTTGTCCTATAGAAGACAGAGATTAATAGGGATAAAATATGGGTGGTCTAGAAACCAAACAAGGAATAAATTTAAGTAATTCAATTATCATGTGCTATTGAATACATTTTTAGCACATTGGAATTCAGACACTGTTATCAATATTATAAAAATAAAGATGTTTATAGAAATTTACTTGCAAAGAATTTGTTTATCCCATTTTACTTTTAGTAATTATTTTACTTACTCTCGTGGCCAGAAGGATCAAATCAAATAATGACTTGAGTTGTAACTATTGAACTACAAACAAAGCCTCAGACTGTGAAGGAAAACACAGAGTTGAGAGAATGTTTCCACAGATTAGCATTGGAGCAGGGTGGTCTCTGAGCCTGGACCAGTTCCTAGAAGGCCGCTAAGGACACTGAAGCACCCCCAAGTTCTCCATGAAAGTTTGGATGTGCAGGGATCATGGCTCCTCCCTTCCTCGACTTCTCCCCCCGTGCGTTAGACATCTACTGCCCACGTCTTGTCTGGGGAGGAGGCCACTTCTCAAATTCCTCCTCTTAGCCTGTCCCAGGGCTTTGTGCACTGGCCATGTTTTGGGGGAGACTCATTTGAGTAGCTCTCTGACCTCACAGCACAGGCATCAGTCTGCAGTCTGGGATTTTAAATATGGTTCCAGGAACAGGACCAACCCTAGAGTCTATTTGCTGTATCCTGGCTCCAGAGGGACCTGGAAATTAAGTCTCATCTCTGTTACACTTTAGCCTCTCTGGCACTGCCTGGGCCTAATTTGAGATTCACAGTTCGGCAGTGAACGTTGACTGCATTTGGGCCAGTGCTGTGCTAGGCCCTGGAACTAAAAGAATTAGGGCAACACCCAAAATATTGTTCTGCTCTGCGCATGTACCAATAAACAATTGCTGAGTGTGCATTGTTCTAAGATTTTGAGCTCTTGTTTCTTTTTCTTTCTTTCTTTCTTCCTTTCTTTTTTCTAGCTTTCTGGATTGACCCGGAGCCTCAGAGGCATTTCTACCCTTGAGCTACAGAGCCCCAGTCTTGAGTACTTTTTTAAATACTGATCCATAATATTTGTAGATATTTGATACATGTATACATTGTATGAGAATCAAGTCAGTTTAATCAGTATTTCCATCTCAAATACTTATTCTTTCTATGTGTTGGTAATTTTGTACTGTCTAGTTATTTTGAAATACAAGTTAAGTTTTATAAACTATAGTCACCCTTCCATATGTTAGACCACTGTAATTATTCTTCCTAACTGTATGGTGGTACCTATATGTAACCTCTCTTGTCCCCTTCTTTCCCTTGCCCTTCCCAGACACTAGTGACTGCTATTATATCATAACTTCTATGAGATCAACTATTTTAGCTTCTACAATGAGTGAGAACATGGGATGTTTGTATCTCTGTGTCTGGCTTGTTTCACTTAACATAAGGTCATCTAGTATTAGTCACATTGTCACATGCGACAATATTTCTTTCTTTGTTATGGCCAGGTGATATTCCCCTGTATATATCTACCACACTTAGTTTTTATTCATTCACCTGTCCATGCACAGTCTGGTGCAGTCTTGGCTGTAATGAACAGGACTGCAACACACATGGGAGTTCGATGCCTCTTTGATACAACTGTTTTGTTTCTGCATAGTGTTGAGAAAAGGAGGGGAATTTCTTGATGAGGTGATAATACACAGTTGGACTCCTTAGCGCCCAGTAGACATGACCTTTAAAAGTCAGTGCCAACAGTGACAAGATGGCTGGAGGACCATAGGTCTAAGAGGGTAATGACACAATTAATGTTGCAGATTCACTTTCATGGATGGAATGAAAATGAAAAATAATTCCCCGGCAGCTCAACATTCTGGCTCAGCAGAATAGTACGATCTGTTCTGAAATTAATATTGCAGAAAATATCAAAGTGTGTGATCATTTATACTAATTGTTCAGAGCTATTAACCTTAAAAGATTATTTTTCTAATTTTTATTATAGCAAAACCAACACAATCAACATTGGAAAAAGAGCCTTCCAGCTTTAAAACCATGTAGGAAAGCATCTATTTATAGATGGTTAACAAATGTATTTGATTTTGAATTTTCAGTTGGACACAGTTCATTAATGTATAGTGTAGAAAAGTCGAACAAAGAGCCGGGTGAGGTCTCACTGTAACTCAACCTCTTGTTGATTTGCTCTGAAGAATATCTCCATGCAGCATCCAGAGTGTTAATCACAGGCAGGAACTAAAACAGAAGAGGGTGGAGCTACCAGGATATTTAACAGCTGGTCTGGAACAAGTTGGGGCAGCTTGGGCTGGTTTGCTCAGACATTGAGCAGGAGCTGTTTCTATCAATAAAGGGATGAAGAATGTCCTTTCTCTATGACATAACTGGGAAATGCTGCTCTGGGAAGAAAAGAAAAAATAAGAGGACAACCTGCTCGGAGGAGAGTGGCACAGGAAGCAAAGTTCCAGCAGGTGGGCATGTCCTCTTGGCTTGCTGGGACGTTGGAGGACAGGAATGGCAGGAGCTGTCCTGAAGATCCCACTGTGGGTGGGGAGGCTGGGCAGGGTCTAGCCCAACACACATGCCTCTTCACATACCCTTAGTTCTGGGAGGGCACCAGCGTGTCTCTTGAAAGACCCAATGGTGGGTTCCTCCTCTCCAGAACTGCAGCCAGCCCTGGTAGCAATCTCACATCCCTACGGGACCAGCAGGCAGTGAACGACATGAATTATTGAGGGAACCAAGAACCATTGAGGGAAATCTGAGAAAATGAAAATGGTGGTGGGAGTGTAGGGGATGGAGCAAGAGTGAGGGAGAAAAATGAGAGGGAGAGAAAGGGAGAAAGAGAGTGGGGAGGGAAGGAAGGTGAGAGGGGAAGAGAAAGAGAGAGAGAGAGGGAGGGAAGGAGAGAAGAATGAGGTGAAGAGGAGAAGGGGGAGGAGAGGAAGAAGAGATGATTCTGTTTTAAAATACTAGGGTGACTATTTCTTAAAAGTAAGACCTAGATGGGTAGAGACCAGCTACCCATTTTAAGGTATAACAGTCTCCCAAACAATATCTTCGTAGAAAATATCTGATTTTTATAAACATCATTTAGCTGGATATCGTGGTCCCTACCTGTAATCCCAGCATTCTGAGACTGGGGCAGGAGACTGAGAGTCAGGGCCCAGCTGGGGCAACTTAGGTGACTATATTTTAAAGTAAAAAAAAATTAAAAAGGGCTAGGATGTAGCTCACCGTAGAGGCAGGCCCTGGGTTCAATCCCCACCACAAACAAAAGTCAACAAACAGTAAAAACACATTTTTAAAAAGTCACACATATTTAAGTTTATACATGGAAATGAGGAAACAACCTTCTTTTCAGCTAAATCTATACAGAAGGTTGCGATCTGAGTGTTTTAAAGTATACTTTGTTAGTAGCAAATGACAAAAGCTTTAAAAGAGTTTTGCCTGGTTCACAATTTTCTTGAGTTTGGCGGAAGATCTACGCAGTTAAAATATTTGGAGTATAGTTTATTAAGCTCTGTTTCTTTTGTTTTAGTTATTTACCTGTAGGAAGCCTATACTTCCACCCAAGGACCTCTCTCCGTTGGAGAGAAAAGGCCCCTTTCTTTTTCTGTAGTGGTGTGAGAGTCAGTGGTACCCGTGGTGGGCCCTGCGTGGCCGCCTCCTCCAGCTCTGAATGACACATGTGTGCCCAAGCTGGCTCCTCCGAGGGCAGGGCCAGCGACCAAGGAGTAAATTCAGTTTTCCTTTGAAGTTAATAAGCACCTACAAACTCCTTTGGTAAAGCAAAGACACCTTAAATGGCATTTGATACCCATTCTTTTCCTTAGATACTAAAATCTGAGGGCACAGGACACAGGCAGGTGTCAGCCCATCACCAGGGGATGTGAGCAGCTGGGTACCAGGGCAGGTGGGACGCGCCCTTCTCGGCCCCACCTGCTCCCCTTTCTTCTCCTCTTCAGCTGGGAGCTGTGTGCAGAACAAAGGCGAACTTTGCTCTTCTCACTCCCTCTTTCTCGCAGCCTAGACAGAAAGGAAGCCGAAGGAAATGTCTGAGTGGCTGCTGTCTCTCTCTTTCACTTTCCACCGGGGCAGGCAGGCAGGGGACTCTTTGAATTAGTTCAGTTTTCTAGTTCAAAGGCACAATCTCCAGACAGTATTTGGAGAAGTCTGTCTGTAACATTCTGTATCTTCTCATGGCTGTGACTTATTTGGGGGAATGAAACTATTTCCAGGCCAGATTCTGATAGAGATTTTGGACCAGTTTTGAAAATGCTGCAGAGATAAATATAGTCAGATATATTGAGCTTGGGGTGGTGTGTGGATATTTCAAAAGGAATAAAACCAAGCAAAACACAAGAGTGGCCCTGCACTCAGATGATACCCAGTCAAAGATAGATGGGAGGTCTACGAGGCTGAAGTACGTGGTGGCGCAGGACACTGGAGGAAGAAGATGAAGAGTCTGCGTTTGTAGGTTGCTGTGCATTCACTATCTTATTTAATCCTTCCCACATTGTGGAGTGAGACATTTTATATTGTTTTCCTTTTACTTTTTTTCCCCTTCCTTCTTTATTGAAGTACATTTGGTATACAAAATAGTGCACGCCTCTCATCTATACTACAAATTGGTGAGTCTGAAGATGTGTAGACAGTCATCTTCTGTCTCCCAATCTAGTTAATAGACCATCACCCTTCGACCTTCTTTTCTGTACAATTAACACAACATAAAATTTCCCCTTTTAACAAAAATTTAAACCGTACTTCATTAACAATGACAGATACTTAGTTGAACAACGGATCTCTAGAAGTTACTCATTTTACTCAACTATCACCTATCACTGAACACCACTCTACTGAGTGGGATATTTTACATATGGGGGAAAAATCCTACCGGAATCAGAAAGGTTTTGCTCCTCATCCTGGTGAATTTAGTTCCCTTCAGTGAAACGGGCTCTGTGCTGGTTTGTACCTCTAATACTGTGGTGAGGGTTAAAGGAGATAAAGCAAGGGCCACTTAACACAATGCCGCCAAAAAGAAGACACCCAGTGGATGTTATGTAACTGGATCAGCTCAAGAGCTCCGGCATTTCCTAGCTTCCTCTTCACTATGTTTGATTTTTTCTCTCTTGCCGTTGGTGTCTAAGAGACCAACTTCTGTGTGTTTCTGGATCCTCTGTTCTTGCCACATTCATCAAGATGCTTGATTACAGGATTTAGGATTTGCCTGGCAGGGTGTTATATTGAAACATGAATGTCTAAAGGGAAAAATCCAATGAGGAGGAACTCTCATTTAAACAAGCAACAAATGGAAATATGAATATTATTGCACAACTTTGTATTTTTGTCCAGTGAGCCTCACCACTGTGTAGTTTGGGACTAGGATCTTGGTACCTTTGTGCTCTTTCTCTGCTGGGGTTGGTTGTGCATTTGGGTACAGACTTCCTTGAGTGTCACGACTCTGAAAAAAGGCTCCACTGTTGCGAATGAGCTCAGAGAGCACAGCTTGTTTCTAAGATGACATCAGATGGTTAATTAAGCATTGGAAGGGCTAATGGGAAACTTATATAGTGTATGTTTTGGTACTTACTTGGTTTTAAAACTCATGTTTCACTGAAGCTGATGGTCAATCACTGTTTATCCCTGTGCTGTGTAGATGACCTTTGTAACCCTGTGCTTGTTTTACACATTTGTGTGACCTTCCATCCTCCTGGTATCTGGGCAGGCAACTACCACATTCACTTCAGCCAGGAAAACCCCCTTGCCAACCTCCATTCATATAACTCAGCTGCACTCCATTGCCCTCTTGGAGATAGATTCATAGTCTCTGGTTAATGTCTCATTTCTTTCTCTGGGAAGCTGAGGCAGGAGGATTGTAGGTTCAAGACTAGCCTGGGAAACTTGATAATTTTGTGAATTCTTTCTAAAAAAAAAAAAGATTAGAGAGATAGCTCACAGTGAAAGCCCTGGGTTTCTCCCCATACTATGAAAAACTAAAAACTCAAACTCAAAACAGACAAACCAACCTTCCCCACTAAAACAAAACAAAAAAGTCTACTTAAGATTTTCCCATGAGTCCTAACTTCTTCACTCACTAGCCCTACGTGGGTTCAGTCCTGCCAAGCACTCCAGAAAACATATGTGACTTAAAGTTCATATTCTTTATATAGTAATAGTGTTTAGAGGATTTTCCTGGGTTTGCTGTTCTAACCTAGCTCATTGTAAAATAAAACACAGAAATAGAAATGCACATGAAAACAAACAAGTAGCTTAGTGAAGTTGTAAAAGGTAAACAAGTGCTCTTGTGAATGCCGTGGAAGTTAAGGAATAGAAATTCACTGCACATCACAAGGGCCATCCACTGGCCTTAGCCCTCCAACCCCAACTCCTGGAAAAAGGAGCTGGAGTTGCTGTTCTTTACATAATCACTTCCTTATATTAAAAAAAAAATCATTTTGCAACCCAGTTATGCATTTTAGGTGTCATTCGTTTGATATGCTTTTTACCTTCTAATATGTTGCTCTTCTTTTCTTTTCCCTAAAATTTCTAGAAGGATTAAGCATGCCTAATCAGGAAATCTGAAATCCCAAATGCTTTAAAATCAAAAGCTTTTTGAATACCACCATCATGTCACAAGTGAAAAATTCCACATCATGAAATTTTGACTGGTGCAGAAAATTAAGAATGTTGTAGAAATTACTGGAATGCAATTATATAATAAGAACATTATAGCCATTTTAGGCCATGTGGATAACATGTATAAGGTGAAAGGTGAATGAGTTTTGTGTTTATTGGTAGATCCTATGCTCGAGACATCTCATTATATATCTGTCAATATTTGACCATCTTCCACAAACCACCCCACTCCAAATCCACATTTCTGGTCTCAGGCATTCTGGGTAGGGTGTGTTCGACTGTCTGTTGAGTTTCCCAGAGTAAAGTTCTGCTGTCTGGGTGCTCACGGGACATTTTGATGCATGCTCTGCTTTTTGTATTCCCTGCACTTCAGCAGCTGACTACAGGTTAGATCAGACTCAGTTTGATCCCTCTGGGAAGACTATGGCCTTGTGTTTTTACTAGGAGGAACATGTATTTGTTTTCACTTTTCTGATGGTAGGAACTACTGATCCTGCATGCCTAGATCCATTCACTTATAGAGTTGTCAAATTACAATGGTTTAATGTTACTTCTTTGTTTTATTTCTTAGCTGTCATAATTTTGTAAGGTATTTCACCTCATCTATTGTTGATTACCTAGAACTTGGTTCACATGCAAAAAGAAAGATAAGTACTAGATTCTCTCCTTTTACTTACTATTTTTTGAAATAATCTGTTGGTTGTCTATCATTTTTTAAAGGTTATCGGGGGTTTAAATAAATGTACTGGGTTTCAACTCATAGGATTTTGCATCCTAACTAACTCCCAGTGGGCCTGATCAATGCATGTCAAGGTGGCCAGGTACATCTTATCTTTATATTTTTTGCCATACCTATTCCATAAAGAAGCCCTTTTTAGATAGTGAAAAATGGCATTTCAAGATGATGATCAAGACTGCTCATGCTTTCTAGATTTTTCTATTATGCAGAGTTAGGCAGTAAATCAGTATATATATATATATATATATATATATATATATATATATATATATATATATTTAAAAATACATTCAGAAATTTATATTGAGATCTTTAATTGAAATCCAGTTCTGTGGACTCTTTCATATGGGAAACCCAAAATATAAGTAAAGAATAAAATAAAGGAAGTAATAGAAAGTAGAGAGATAGATCTTTCTCAAAAGGGAAGAGGATCAAGAGATGGAATAAGAGGGGTGGTCGTGGAGAGGAAGGGGATAAATACAGAGTTAAGATGTGTTATGCACATGTTTCAACTCCACACAAGGAATGACATCATCATGTACTGCAAATGTGATGAACTAATACAAAATCTAAAGGAAAATCACACATATGACAAAGAAATTCAGTTCTAGAGAATTTTTACCTAACCTCATATACATTTCAACTGAATATTTTTCTTCCATGTTAAGGAGAATATAGGAGGTGATAGGATTGGAATATCTCATCACTCATTTCTTTGTCTCATGATACACATAAAAATTTGGTCATATTCATAGTTGCACCACCAATTTTGATTTCTGAAAAACAGTTTAATAAACTTGCTAGAAGTACTTTATTAAAAATGAAGACCAGATTTTATATTCCTATTGGTGAAAGAGAATAAAAAGCACTTAAGGTCTTCTTAAAGGGATCAAACCTGAGAATGATTAAGTCTTTGAATCCAGAAATTTGTTAATTGCTGCCAAGTTATGGCAGATAGGTGATTCTTAAAACATGGCAGCGCTATAATGTTTACTGTCAGGACGTTTAGCTATTACATATAACCTCTCTATTTTAATCTTCAGTTAGTTCTAAAAGTAAATTGCACCCTTAATGGTCTTTGAAAGGTTTTTATTCATCTACTTATTTTATTTACTTGAACTTTGTGTTATAACAGCTTCTTCAGGGAAAACTTCTGGAAATAAGAATCTCTTACTTTTCCGTATTAACAGTTCAAACCCTTTCTACTCAAAGCTTAGATTTCCTGGGCATAAAATCTTTGGTTCATATTTTCTTTGATTTTCTTATATGTTTCTCTATTTTCTTTAGTACAAGTTATAGTCCCATGAAACCTAGTTTTAGTCTTTATTCTTTTGTAAATCAGTTATAATTTTATTTGTTCTGTTTCCTTGATTTACTTTTCTTTTGTATCTTTAATATCTACTCACAAATTTTTTT
>PVIR01039143.1:0-14128 GCA_004026965.1 Petromus typicus | reverse complement strand
GTTTCCACACCTGCGGTGAGCACCACAGGTTGAGGATGGAGCGTTAGCAAATACACCTGTAGAGTACAGTTAAAGCACAGCTCCCTGCCTCAATTGGTAAAGGCTCAGGTCCATCTCATGATGTAAGAAGTATTCAGTCTGTCTCTAGTGGTCTACAGAATCTTAAATGAGTTCACTGCTCAGAAGCTGAATTCCCAAGTCTCTGAGACGCATGGCAAAATAAGATGTGAGCCCTGTAAAAATCTGAAAAACAAACTACATGCTCACATGATAAATGTGACAGTGGATAAACATTTCTATTTCAAAAGGACGGATTAGGGAAATGGTAAGAGCAACTGGACCAAAGCAAGACTGAAACCCAGCAGAGTCCTCAGACCCACATCCAAGCTGCATTTCGCTCAAAAAACAACACTTGATGATGAGAGTTGCTGGGAGGGAAGTCGGACTTAGGACTGAGAAGACGGAAGGGGCTGTCCTCCTTGAGCCTGCGTCTCCAGAACCAGGTGGCTGCAAGGGGTTTGGAGGAAGAAGGGAGGTGCAGCAGGGAAGGGACCTGCCGGGGAGCTCTGCATCACCAGGGCGTGTGTCTGGTCCCCACACCACTGTCCCAGAACTTCACAACTGACTTTCCCCTCCTCTAACTAGTTTCTATATTTGCTTTAAAAAGACATATTGCCTTTCTGAAAGCTAAGCCTGTGGCAGTTTACATGCACTGTGTTAGTTACTGCATACTACTGTCATAAATAAGGAGATGAATTACACATTCAGTTCCTTGAAGATATTCTAGGTTCTAGAAGTTTTAAAAAATGTTGTTAGTAGTTACTAACATGTCAATCATCTGTAACATGGTGTTTCTTTAGAATTTAGAATGCCAAATAAAGGAAGGGGACATAACCTCACAAAGGAGCAGCCACTGTGATATAGCAAAGCAGATATGATAACTTGAGTCTCTCTTGGACATTTGAGATCATTGTTGGATTTTTCCAGAGGGCCATATAGACATCTGTCTCTGAGCTGAAATGGCACAGCTGCGTGAGTTCACAGATAGGTCTGGCTGGCAATAAACGACTTCACTGGAGCTTCCTTGCAGAGCCGTGAATGACTTGTAGGCTGCGGCACGACCAAAGTTGCCAAGCTCCTGTAGAAGGTCTCTGGTTTCCTAGGCCACTAATTAAAACAGTAAAAACAGAATTAAGAAGAAAGGCCCTTGGGAAATGTGTGCACCGTGCTTTGGACCATCCTCAGGAAACTTCACTGGTCTCAGTCATCATCCTCTACCTGTACTGACAGGTGAGTTCGCTGTGCTGCACTCTGCACACCGCACCTGACAGGGAACCACATCCAGGTGGACCTCGTGTGGCCTGGCCCAGGGCTGATTCTGCTCTGCAGGGACACACTGTGGATGCTGAGGGCTCCGCGGAGGTCGTGGGATCCAGCGCACGCTGGTGGGATGTTGAAGAGCCTCAGTCCTGTGGCTTTGCGGGTTACAGCTGTCAGGGCTACTCTGTGCTGCTGGCTGTTCCTGGTGCCCGCAGTGTCCCTTGGCAGGCGTCCCACGTTCCCCCCTCTTGGCCTCCTGGGCTCTCTCCATTGCTGCTTCAGCTTCACGAATCCCCCATCAGAGGCTGTGTGTGGAGGACACTGGCACACAGTCTGGATCCCAGCGTTTGCGCTGATGTCCCAAAGCCTGCACAAGTGGACCCCTTGACTCTCGTATCCTGCATGCCTGCAAGGGTGGCATCAGGTGATGATGCCAAATTCTGCCAGCGGCACAAGCCATACTTGGGCTCGAAGTATGTCGACTATGGCCCCTCTGTGCCTTCCTTCACTGCTGTTATTGGACGAGCAGAGAGTTCCAAGGCTTTCTTCTCAAATAAGAGAAAGTCTTTGAAGCCGACCTACTGTGTTATTCCTTCAACTCTGCGGTGTGTGGGCTCTTGACTCTACTCAGTTCTAGTGGCCTACTCTTGTGCTTTAGTCCAGTTTCCAGCAGAGTCTCTGTTTCTGTCTGAAACCAACTGAGGTGGCTTTCCTCTCATTCCTGTCAGCATTCTGGCTCTCTGATTCCTCACCAGAATTGCCAGTGTGCTCACTGAGAACGTTCTATCCTTTCCCTGGCCTGCTTCTCCTGGGACGTCCTGGAGGCCTCTTTCCTGCCCTAGTGTGAGGGACTCGGCTTGTTCGTGTGCCCTCCCTGGCTGAAACCTGAAGTGTGCTCCTTTTCTGGTCAGGTTGCAAATCTGCAAAATCTTTGTACATTGGGCTCCTTTTGTTCCTGATTCTCACTAAATTTGGCAAAAGGAAGCCAGTAATACTCCGGGTACCACCTGAGTGATTTTCTCTCTTAAAACTTCCCCTCTTATGTAAATAGATAAATTACCTTTCAATTCAACTTCCCTCGAAGTCTCAGAAATTCTCTCAAACTCAGAAATCTTTCCATAGTGTAATAGAGTCACCTAGTCCAATTTGCAACAGAATCCTCACTTTCAACAGAAACATCATCGGCAGAGCCTTCACTGTCTCTGTTAACACTCAGGTCTCCTGAGTCCTCTCTAGAAAGTGTGTTAAGCCCTGTGTGCAGAGCTCTGGGCTTTCTCCAGCCTGCTTCTCTACACCTTTCCAATCTACTCCTGCAAATCAATTCTAAAGGCTTTCTCATGTCACCAGAAGTTGCAGCAATGATCCTGCCCACACTTCTTGGGGCCGATCTCCTGTGTTAACCTTGTGTTACTGTGACAGGTGCCTGAGATTGTCTGCTTTGTGAAGAGGAAAAGGTTCACTTTGACTCAGCTGTGGAAGTTTCATTCATGATTTGTTGACCCCACTGCACACTGATGGCAGCAGCACTTGGCAAAAACCACCTCATGGCTGAGATACAAAAGAGAGAAAGGGAAGGAGTTATAGACAGTATTTCCATCAATGCCAGGCTTCCGTGATTGGAAGATCTTCCAACATTGAAGGGTTGCACTGTCTCCTAAAAGCACCACAAGCTGAGCAGTCATTTATCATGTGGGCCTGTGGCATCTTATGGAGAAGCTGACATTATCAGAACATATATTTTAAACTATTTTGTCATCATCCTGTAAGATGGAGATAATTCTTGTTTGTTTCACTGATTCTTCTATTCCCTTCCAAGGAAGTTCTTGTTTTTTTGTTGGTTGAGACTTCAAACATAGCAACAGTTATTTGGTTCATTGCTTCAAAACCTGATTTGCTCCGCTCTTGTGCTGTTCGCGTGGTGTGCAGATGGCTGGTCCCCCTGATGTGTCTGTGGGGAACAGGTGTCGGGGAACAATGTCACCTGGCCATTGTGTTGATGTTTCTCTACTAAGACTGCTTTCTTTTACGTGACATAAATGATGTGCAGTTGATTTCTATTTGATTGTTGAATCTGATTGTTGCATGTGTCAATAGATATTTACTTTTCATTACTGTGTAGATTTATGTGAATATAAAATTCTCATTTTATTCAAGTAAATAAAACACACAATGGATATTTATTGTTTGGTAGGTTTAAACATTTTATTTATGTTAACATCATACATGTTCTAGCACATCACAAGTTAAGCAGTTAACAATGGTATAAGACCTTTCATTAAACAAACTACCAATTTTATTCATATTTATGAGTGTTTTCCATTGGTATTTTTATATTCTAGAATCTAGACATATCAATATTGTATTTAGTTGTCCTTTCTCTTCAGTCTTTTTTTCTTTAAAGACAGGGTCTCGCTTTATAGTTCACGCCAGCTCTGAAATCATTATGTAGTCCAGGCCAGGACTGGAACTCACAGCAACCCTCCTACCTCTGCCTTCCGAGTGCTGGGATTACAGGCATGAGTCATCATGCCTAGCATTACAGTATGTAGTTAGAGTGCCCGGGAGTATTGCCTTGAGCTACCATGCCTAACACTGTGGTATGTGGTTACTGGGAATCACTCAGGACCTTGCACTTGCCAGGCAGACACCGGAACCACTGAGCTAAATCCTCGGCCCTCAAGTAGGTTTTCTTACCCACTGGTGGATTCTTATTACCCTGTTACTGAAGCACTTTTTACTACTGTTAATGATTATTTTGTACTTTTCTTACTTTTTAATAGAAAATTTTCATAAGAACTGTATCCTCCAATTGTTTATTCTATCAATATCAATATCATCCTTATTTTCTGTCACTGGTTTTAATCTAAAACTTATTTTTATTTTAACATTCTATTGGTCATTGGCAGGTCTTTCATTTTGATATCTTTGTTCTTGAGCTTTTCTTACCACATGCTATCACCCTTTTGAAATCATTTCTTCATTTAGCATTATGTGATTCTCCAGAATCACTTTTTTTCTTTTTTAAATTTTAGAACAAAATTATTGATTTATTTTTCCTTTAGTACCTTTAAACTTTAGCATCACTAAGTAACAGGCCAGCCTTATGGAATAATAAGCTCTTTCTCAGGCTTGACCCATTTTAGAAGACAACATTTACTACAAAACATGGTCCAGGGTATATTAATTTAGATTTTTTTTTTTTTTTTTTTTTTGAGACAGGGTCTCGCTTTTGTAGTTCAGGCTGGCCCTGAGCTCAGCCTCCAACTCACATCACAGCAATCCTCCTGCCTCTGCCTCCCGAGTGCTGGGATTACAGACGTGAGCCACCACGCCCGGCACTGTGGTATGTGGTACTGGTTGCTGGTGGGTAGGAGTGTCCACACCCAGCATTGTTGTATGTGGTTACCAGGGATTGAACTTGGGCCCTTGTACTCTCAAGGCAGGCGCTGGAACCACTGAGCTAAATCCTGGCCCCCCAACATTTCCTATTTGTAAAAGACAAATTCCCTGTTTAAAACTCCTGGCCATGACCTGGATACACTAGGGAAGAGCTCTTGATCATTTGCTTTGGAGTACAGGATTGTGGAAAGGCCAGATTCTTAGTTTTGAAGTTGTGAAGGGGAAAAACAACAAATGTTCTTTTACATTCTGCTAACAAACACACTTGTAGGCCAAGACTGCAAAACTCTGGTTGGTCCTGACATAGTACAATATTTTCAGTACAATCAGATGCATACCATTCACTTTTCCCCAAGTTTGGGTTTACAGTGTGGTAGAGGTACTTTAAAGAACAAGCAGTAAGTAGGTGTCAAAGAGGAAATAACCTTTATGTCTACTACCACCTGGGAAAAGAGGCAACATTTGTGATTTTTATCTCACTTTTTACCATTCCCTGATGCAAAAGAGTCATGCTATCATTTACCCCCACCCCTGCTGGGGACAATATCCAGGAACTCCTACATGCTACACAAATGCTTTACCATTCTATCTCCAGCTCTTTTCATTATCTGTTAGGACTTTCATATTACATAAATCCCAATACTGTTTTCACTATTCTGAAAAATAGTGCTTCCAAGATATGCTATAAATTAAACCCTTCAGTTGGGGAAAGAAAGTTTCAATGAGTACCTTTCATTTATACAGTCATTAGGGAAAATGAGCAGAATCCCCCTCCCCCACGTCCTTCCTATCTAGATAGGGTGTACTTAAGTCATTCCTATCAAGTCTCCGGTTGATTTTAAGGACTAAGATTTCAGAGGTCCTGACGCCAGGACTGACATTTGGTCTAGGTCTTGGCCTCCGGTCTTGTGATGGGCTAGTGGAATACTGATTCATCAGTTGTTTTGACACAGACTGCAAACTCACTCAGGACTGATTCATTTCTTTTTTAAATTCAAATTTTTATTGGTACATTATAAATACACATCACCATTGCACTCAACATTGAGAGTTTGTACCAGAATATGACATGACTTCTCATTTTTTACCATTCCGCTACCCACCCTGCATCCCTTTACCCCCTATAGTTTCATTTTTTTAAATTACTATCACATCCTTTTTCTCCTTGTTATTTACCCCTACACCCAGGACTGGTTCATTTCTTGAACAGCCATTACAGAAGGTTCCTCAGCAGTTACTGTATTTGTCAGGCTGCCATCTTCCTGGCTCATTTGACACACTTGTGTCTTCTCAGAAAAGAACAACTGATCCCGTTTGTGTTCATGGTGAAACTACAGCCTGGAGTTCTCTCCCAGCACCTTTGTGTTTCTCATTCTCCTTGGGTTCTGGCTTCGGGAACCTTTCCTGGCATGCTGCTGGTTGTTTTGTAACCTCCTTCCTTTTTCCCATTCATTTCAAACCCAAGCTGTTTTTGCTGCCTGGTGAGCTCGTCCACTTGCAGCTGCAGACTATTGATCATGTCCCTGGAGTCCTGTTAGAAGAGCTGCTTGTCCCCTTTTGCAAACTGGTGAGCTCGCTCAGCCTGACAGTCTTTGCTTCAGTTGTCAAATGGCAGCAGCCGTCTGAGTAGTGTTCTCTTCCAAATGAGTGGTCAGTCCACCTTTCTGTTGTACTCCTAAGTCTGAATGAACCATGTGGCTTAGAGCAATTCCATGCCCGAGGGCCCTGAGATCATCCAGTGCTGCCTCAGACACCAGGGCCTCTAGCATCTCACAGACATCCTTCTCTAGCATCCTTGTAGCTAATTCATCTCCTCTGTCTTGTCGAAGTGACTGATGGTGAGTGAAAAACATATTGGGACATACTGAGTCATTGAGAGGCCCAGTGGTCTATTCTTTACCAGACAGTACCCCATAATCAGGAAGACCCTCCGGAGAACAGGAAGCCCTGAAATCATGAACTCTGGCTTTTATTTAAAATATCAGTTTAAGAAACAAAGAAGTGGAAAAAAAGTTTGGGCAAGGACCTGTCTCAAAGCTAAACAGTTTTTCTTGGGGATAGGGGAAGGGCAATGGCCAGACCCAACATGCTTCAATAATCTAAAGTTCTCATGTTTTAACCTCTCTCTCACACGGCCTGTGTGCTTGTGCTTCACAGTTTCATCTCTGGAGTGCAACTGTTCCGCAGTTTAGCCATTCACTCTTGGCCAGGTGTTCCATACTACCTCATGCTTATATGGTTCACCATCTCTTTTTCAACATCCAATCATAATTATGTCTTCTTGAAATGCTTTATTGCTTTAATGGCCATTTGCTCTTCCTCAGTTCTGTCTTGCTTGGGTCCTTACCAATTGGATTCCATTTCTTCTTGCCAGGTAATAATCCTGTTGTTTGCAAATACAAGCTCCTCTGACAGTTTTCTGGGGTTTTTTTCTAATGCATCTCCTTTTATCTGAAGGTTATTTATAGTGGCAGCCAAATGTCCATTGAGTTATTCTGCATAGTTCTGGTCCAGAATTGCAGTAACCTGATTATTCTTTTTAACTACTGTTAACTCTTGTTTTTATCCTTGACATATACGGAAAACTCTCCATTTCCAACCTGAGAGTCCAAATCTTCTCCTTTAGTACACAAAGTAGCATCCATGACTTTCAGACTCACCAACAGACCAGCACTTGTAGCTCCTTTTTCCATCATGAGGACATTAGTTCTACAGAATTCACTGACAAGTTCCTCTTCCTTGATCAGAGTTTTAAGATATTCTCAGTTTCTTTTTTGTTGGTATTAAAATTTCATTTTTTAGCATGTTTGCACTACATACATTTTATAATCATCATGTGGAACTGGTGCATGTATATAATACGACATTTTTAAATCCCCTTCCCTATGACTCCCTCTCTCCTTCTTCCTTCACTAGTTCTTTCTGCTTTTCCTTCTTGGTAATATTATTAACCTTTGTTCATGTTTGTGCCATATAATGTCCATATTTATTAAGGTATTACACTTTACCTATTTCTACCCCCACCTCGAACCTCTTCTCATTTACAAGAGCCCCATCCCTTGTCTCATTCTATCCTTCCTTTTTCTCTTAGCTTGTACCTTGCCTTACTCAGAGAGCTACAATATGGTATTTAAGTTTGTGTGCCTGATTTATTTTCTCAACATTATATTTTCCAGGTTCACCCATTTTCCTACATATGTCTCAATTGTATCTTCTATGCAGCCAAGCAGTATCCCATTATACAGTATACAGCAGCAGGAAGGGGCAGGTGGAGCCTGGGGGAGGCCAGTGGTGAGTGGAGACACAGTCACCTCCTTTGCCTGGGTGAAGCAGGAAGAAGGGGCAGCAAGCAGCAAACAGGGCTCCTAATGCTGACAGGCTGCCCGCCTCACCCTCCAGGTTTTCACCATGGGGGCTGAAGCTCAGGTTTCCGGCCTTCTGCTGTCCTTCACTGGGGCTAGCGCGGGGTACAGCAGGCCTGGATGGGGTGGGGCCTGGTCCTGCAGCACGGCTGGAGCTCTCCTGATTATCCCCCACCTGTCCCCACACCCATTGGTAGCAGATAACTGCTTTAGGGCCTAAGACTTTCTGGGTTTAGAATCTATTCAGTTACCAACTTACTCCATACTTTATGTTTACTATAAAACATTTGTGAAGACGTTAATGTGTGCAGTTAAGACACAAACTTAAACTTCAGAATCACAAACTTAAGAATCAAACAGCATGATACAAATAACTCGATGCTTCAATTACTTGCCTATTAGGATTTTCTGACAATTTTCTGGAGCGTCCTTAACTTTTCAAATACATAACTTAAAAGGGTATTTCTCAGAGTGGCCTTGTTTACTGTCTAAAGCCAAATTCTGGCTACCTCAGAGCCATTTTCTTATCTCTGATAGCATGTTTTGGCCTGAATATATTAGTTTTCATTGGATAATGGGTTTACACGTTACTACAGAAACAATTCAAGTCTAGTTTTGTGTGCAAACCAAGAATTGAAAGTTGGAAAGTCTTCAAAAATGAACAAAACTCAAAGGCCAAATTAACAGGTTTATCTTTGTCCATTGTTTCAAACTGTTTATAATGAACTTCAAAAGATGGTCTCATGGGGAGGTGGATACCATCCAAGTCAGGAAGAGCTTTGAGGTTTAAGCCAGAGGTCCTGAGTAATGCTTAGGTGTTAACAGTTAAACTGGTACAGAAGTTCTAAGATATCAAGTCACAGGAGTTCTAACTTCCGTTAAAAAGTCTGAAGTCAAGTGATTTTGGGAAACTCCTGCCTCATTCAATTTTCTGAGAAACTTTTGCTAATTGCCTACTATATCTCAGATGTTGTAGCAGAGATCTAGGAAATATCCATAAATAAAACAGATAAAAATCTTATCCTTGGAGAGGCTTACCAAAAAAGACAATAAATAATTAGTAAAACATACAATATGTTAGAAGTGAAGACTAAAAAATAGTACTGCCAGAGAATAAGAGGTCAGAGGACTTGTAGAAGAGGACAGAATGGGAGGTGATTTGTAATTTAAAATTACTGAAGGCTGACGTTTCACTGAGCAGTCTTGAAACAGCCACGAAGTTAATCGTTCAGATCCTGAGATGTACGTGCCCTTTATGCAGGCAACATCCATGCACTGATGCACTGTGTGGAATGTTAGGAAAACAAAAGGAGGATGAGTATAGAGTGTGGTAATGTACGGAGGGAAGAAAATACTAGTCTAACAAGTATAAATGAAAAGATGTTCAGGATCAATGCAAAATCTGAATTTATATGAGTCTAATTATACATTACTTTGTATAATTAGATGACATCATGGGAAATGACATCATGACTCCTTAGCCGAGGTGATTTTCCTTTAATTTACATTTGTAATTCTCCAGATACTTTTTCAGTTTTCTTTTTTCACTTTTTAAATAGTTTTCCACATAATCTTACAAAATTTACTGTATCCTCATCCACATGACTTAGATGAACTTCACAAGGTTGATTCTGACCAGTACTACATTTCTTGTTTTCTTAAATTATCTGGCCCACTAATACACAGTCGCTTTTCATGTGAAGGACTTTCATATCTCTTTCCAATGTAAAACCTTCCCTGCTTGAAACAGAATGGATGACTTACCCCTACGTAGTATAACATGTTCAGTAATACTTTTGTTATGACATGATTAAACAACATAATTTGTTAATGTTCTCTTTCTGCCTTTCAAGATTGTTTCTTATAAAAGCATGTATAAGCGTTTGGGAAGAAAAAGAAGTGTGTCTGTGTAAAGTTTTTAATGAATGCTTAACTTTATCAAATGCTTTTTCATGTATAGACACGATCCTGGTTTTTATTTTTTTTAGAATTTTCGTAAAATATTATCAGTTCAACTTCAAATACCAAAACACCCTTGCATTTCAGACTGTGTTAATATTTTATTGAATATTCTAGTATCTATAAAAGGTACTGGTATATAGTTTCCTTTACTTGTAATACTTCCTGGATAGGACTGATGAGGATTACCACTCTTTAATTGTTTGTTGATACCAACAGTAAAACGGCTGGAAGTTTGCTGGGAAGTTTTAAGATGCTAATTCAGCTTCCTTGGTAAACACAGGACTATTCATGTTATCTATTTCTTCATAAGTTTTATGAAAATTTACTTTCAAAAAATTGGTCCAATTACTCATTGTCAACTTTATAAAAATTGTTAAAAAGTATTCACATATGGTACTATAAATGGAGGACCTATGTTGATGCGCCTCTTTCTTTTTGATATTTGTCACTGGCAGCCTTCCTTCTATCTCGGTCACGATAACTACATGTTTATAGGTACTTTTAAGTAATCAGCCTCTTGTCACTGTTCATCTTTATTGTTTTTGTGATTTAAATTCCATTGGCTTGTTTTTGTATTTTCTTTCATTCTCTTCTTTGGTTAATTTGCTCTATTTTCTTCAGTTTTTACCTCAGTTAACTCTTAATGTTTTAAATTTCACCCAAGCATTGCTTTAACTTCATGCTGTAAATTTTTAGATTATGCATTTTAACTTTTTATTTCAAAATATCTTAGTTTTCCTTGAGAATTTACCTTTGGTTAGGGGGTTCTTTAAAAAGTATGTTTTCCAGATGAATTTCTGAATTATTTTCTCTAAATCTGTGAAACAGGTTGTTGGGATTTCAATCAGGATTGCAGTGAATCTATATAGGAGTTGTGGGAATATAGCCATTTTGACGATATTGGTTCTTCCTACCCAGGTACAAGGTATGTCTTTCCATTTTCTGGTATCTTCTTCTAGCTCCTTTTGTTAGAGTGCTATAGTTTTCAGAGTAGAGGTTTTTTCACTTCTTTTGTTAGACTGACTCCTAGATACTTACATTTTTTGGATGCTACTGTGAAAGGGCTTCACTCCACAATTTCTCTCTCGGTGAGTCCACTGTTTGTGGATACAAAGGCTATTGATTTTTTAGCACTGACCTTGTATCCAGCTACTCTACTAAATTTGGTGATTAACTCTAATAGACTTTTGGTTGAGTTTTTAGGATCATCTATGTAAAGTATCATGTCATCAGTAAGTAACGACAGCTTAACATCTTCCCTTCCTATCTTTATCACTTTAATTTCTTTCTATTATCTAACTGTTTCTAGCCCTATACTGAACAAGAGTGGTGAAAGTCAACATCCTTGCCTTGGTCCTCATCTTAGTATGAAAGGTTTCAGTTTCTGACCATTTACTATGATGCTGGCTGTTGGTTTCCTGAATGTAGCTTTTATTAGATTGAGCTAAAGTCCCGCTTACTCCAATTTTTTGTACAGTTTTTATCGTGAATGAGTGTTGGATTTTGTCAAATGCTTTTTATGCATCTATTGACCATGTGGTTTTTGTCCTTGAGTCTGTTTATGTAGTTAGTGTATTATGTTTATTGATTTATATATGTTGAGCCACCCTTGCATCCCTGGGATGAACCCAACTTGGTCATGGTGTATGATCTTCTTGATCCTCTGTATCCTGTTTGCCAATATCTTTTTGAGGATTTTTGCATCAATGTTCATTTAGGGAGATTGGCCTGTAGTTCTTTTTTAGTTAGGTCATCTTCTTTTGGTTGCTTCCAGGAATGAATTTGGGAGCACTGCTTCCTTTTTGATTTCATTAAAGAGTATGTGAAGTAGTGGAGTTAACTATTCTTTGAAAGTTTTGTAGAGTTCAGTAGTAAAGCCGTCAGGACCAGGACTTTTCTTTGTTGGTAGGTTTTTTTAGTACATTTCAATTTCACAGATTGATAGTACGGTATTTAACACTTCTGTATCTTCTTCTCTCAACTTTGGAAGTTCATATGTGTCTAGGAATCTATCCATCTCTTCTTCATTTTCCATCTTATTGGAGTACAGATTTTCAAATAAGGTGTTTATTATCCTCTAGATTTCTGCTGGATCTGTGGTGACTTCCCCCTTTTCATTCCTAATAGCATGGATTTGAGCCTGTTCCTTCTTTTGTTTGATAAGGTTGGCTAGGGGTCTGTCAATTTTGTTTATCCTTTCGAAGAACCAACTCTTGAATTTGTTGATTTTCTGTACTGTTCTCTTAGTCTCCACTGCATTAATTTCTTCTTTGTTCCTTATAATTTCCTCCCTATTATAAGCTTTGGATTTGTCTTGTTCCTCTTTTTCTTGTAACTTGAGACTCAGCATTAGATTGTTTATTGGAGGTTGGTCTATTTTCTGGGTGTAGGTGTTCACTGCTATGAGTATCCCTCATAGAACTGCTTTCATTGCAGCCTTTAAATTCTTGTATGTTGTACTGTGGTTGTCTTTTAATTGTAAAAACCGTTTAATTTCTTCTTTATTTTCCTCTATGGCCCATTGGTTGTTCTTTATTTTCCTCTATGGCCCATTGGTTGTTTAGCAAAGTGTTGTTTAATTTCCATGTGTTTATGAGGATCCTGGCATTTCTTTTGCTATTGAGCTCCAATTTCAAGGCAGTATGGTCTGACAGTATACAGGAGATAACTTCAGTTCTTTTGCATTTACTTAAACATGTTCTATGGACTAGTATGTGATCTGTTTTAGAGAATGACCCCTTAGCTGGTGAGAAGAATGTATATTGTGTCTTTTGGGGGTGAAATATTCTATAGTTGTCTATGAAATTCATTTGTTGAGAAGTTCGGTTAAGCTTAAGTATTTCCTTATTGATTTTCTTTTTCCAGTCAATCTGTCATATGTGGCAGTGGGGTATAGAGGTCCCCTGGTACTACTGTATTAGTGCTTATCTGGCTTTTCTTATTCATTAATATTTATTTTATATAGTTGGATGCATTAGAATTTGGGGCATAAATATTTATGATTGTTACTTCTTTCTCTCGGATTGTTCCCTGTATGAGAATATAGTGATCTTCTTTCTCTCTTAATCAGTTTTGGTTTGAAATGTATTTGGTCTGCAATCGGGATAGCAACTCCTGCTTTTTTGCAGTTTCCTGTCCCATAGAGAATTGTTTTCCATCCCTTTACTTTTGGTCTGTGCCTTTCTTTCTGAATTAGGTAGGTTTCTTATATACAGCAGATCTTGCTTCTTGATCCATTCTGCCAGTCTGCATCTTTTAGTTGGCACACTGAGTCCACTGATATTAATGGTTATAACTAATATGAAGAGACTTAGAGATGTAATGTTTTCCTGTTGTTGGCTCTCTTATTCTTTACTTTTGCCCTTTTCCATTCAGTTTCTTCTCTGACCCAGTGGGTTGACAGTTGGGTCTCATGGGTTTGTACCTTTCATAATTTTTCTCCAAGATATTCTTTAGAATGAATGTTTTGGAGTGTAGGTTTTGTATTTATGAAGTTTTTCAGGTGTTCTTTGCGATGGAAGTATTTATGTCCCCATCAATTTTGAAAGATAATTTTGCAGGCTAGATCAGACTGGGTTGGAAGTTGTTTTCCACCAAAGCTTGAAACACTTCACTCCAGGGTCTCCTTGCATTGAGTTTTTGCTTTGAAAAGTCTGTGGTTATCTTGATGGGCTTTCCTTTGTATGTGGCTTTTTTTCTTTCTCTGCTTTCAGTATTTCATTCTTTTGTTAGATATATGGAACCTTGATAATTATATGCCTAAGTGTAGATTTTTTATATCACGGCCATTTGGAGTACTATATGCCTCATTTATCTGTATGCCCAATTTTTTTTCCTTTCCCTGTGAAGTTTTGTACTATTATATCTATTAATTGGTTTTTTAAAAATGTCTTCTACATTCTCCTGCTTCTTCAGTGTCTCTAATCAATCTTATGTTATTCTTCTTTGAATTCTCTAGGAGCTGTTGTATTGATTTCTCACAGTCCCTTGCCATTTTCCATAAATTATATCTTTCCTGTTCATTGGCTGCGATCTGAAAGTCAGTCTTCACATTCATTCATCTTACTTTGTAAACTTTCATTCTC
>PVIR01039142.1:0-14108 GCA_004026965.1 Petromus typicus | reverse complement strand
TCAATTTCAGCAAAGTTTGTGCAGTTAAGCTTAGAGACTGGTAAATTATAAAGAGTGCCTTACAATTCCATTCAATAGACTCAATGATCCACAGTTTAGGATATCAAATAATATCTTTGAATTTAGTGAATAAAAATACAAGAGAAATTGTTTTTTCAATTGGATATTGCTTGGATATATAGTAGAGATGGACAAAAAAAGCATATATGCATAAATATATATACATATATATAATGACGGTTATTGTTTGCATAAAATAAATATGCAGAGAAAGAGTCACTTATATTATATATCTGAAGAAGCATGTGTCCTTTTTTTTCTTCTCTCATCTTATTAAAGAAAAGTAGACCAATTGCTTTTTGAAAATTTTTAAAGACTAAGTTTCACGAAGATTTTACTCTTTTAGGAAAAGTAGTTGAAGACAGAAAATGTTGAAATGAGAACCATTCCAGATTCTAGATCTCATAATGTCCATTGAATATTTATTACATTTCCTTAATGATGGAGAACAAGGGGACGGTACGACTAGAACTGAAAGAAAAATACATAACATGTAAGAACTAGCTAAAAGAAAATATTGACATATTAACTTATTTTATTAAAAAATGTTAGATAAATTAAATTTAATTCAGTTTATGTTAACCAAAATGACTCATGAGTCACCAAACTACGGAAAATCCAGAGTGCCAAAGAAAACATTATGGGATGGCAATATATACAGACCAAAAAAGAAAGTGGAGTGTAAACGTAGCCTAATGCATTCTTATGTCACACTTGTTTAATTTGGCTTGGCATGATAAGGCACCTGCTTTAGTTGTCATGCCCTCATCATTTGGCAAACTGTGATGGGTTGAAGCTCTTCTAGTGACTGCTGGAGATTTCACATATACTGTACAATATTTTTATTATTAGTAATAGTAGACGTTTGTGGTACATAATGACTAGTATCCTTGGCTTTAATTTATGTTTCAATTTGTCTAGATAATAAGTAGGTACAGCTCATAAAGGAAGAAAATAAGGAGAAAGATTAAGGCTAAATTTAGTTTAATTTTATAGTCTATGAGAAGGATTCTCAATTTGTGACTTTGCAATTCTTTTATAGCTCATTGGATGTCCAGACTTTAAGACAAACTCCCATTCAAGGACGAGAAACAGTCCCTGATTTGAGGTTCTAGATTGGCAACACATGCTAAGCTCAAGTGATGCAACATTTATATAAACAAAGAAAGGAAAGGAGAGTGTACTAGATGGACCCTCAGTGATATGTTGGCTCTCAAGCCCAGCAGACCTATCTGTAGCCACGGAGTCCTCGTTGCACACTCTGCAATATAACCTAAGTAGTAAGAATTGTGATTGCTTTGGTGGGTCTGAAATACAGAGAACTGGGAGCCTGCCTGAGCAGCACCAATGGAGGTATCTATGCAAAACAAAAGAGTGTGTATCAGTCAAGACACTGGGAGATGTTATTCTTCATAAAAATATAAACCCACCAAGGCTCTTTATTTGGGGAAATACTAGGACACCTTTCTTCAACTATAGAAGTGATCCCCAAAAGTATAACCTTTGGGCATCTTTCTCAACAGTAATAGTCAAGAGCTCTTGACAACAATAAAAAAAAAGAAGAGGAGTAATTTGAACACTGTTTTCATACATAGTGAATACACTAAGCTCTTTTGTCACTCTTAATCTTATCAGAACTTACAGGTTGTTTGTTTCTCTAAAATTAGTCTAAACTTAGGCACTGTAAGACAAATAAAATATTTGTAATTCCCCTACACTAAGAACTTTTTTTGCTTGTCCTATATTCATATTGTGGCTTTTGTATAAATAATGTAAGACCTGACATGTATTTCCAAGTGGATAAAAATGTTTCTGTCTTTAAATATTGGCGTTCATCAAAGGAAGAGTTCAAGAATTTTTGTTCACTCTCTCGAGCCAAGCATAATTGACTGTGAGAACATCAAATGGTAACCCATCGACTTCAATCGAGGAAGCTGTTCATGGAACTTTTCTATTAAGTGCTAGCATTAATAAACAGGGTGACACACTTCTTTAAACTACATTTTGTATTGGGAAGTCTTTTTGTAAAAGCTTTATATATATATATATATATATATATATAATCTGTTATAATAATATGAATTTATACTTATATAAAGTATGTATATAAATATAATATATTTATATTTATATAAGAAAGGTATATGCAGTTCTCTTCAACGTATTATATGGAAGCAGTAATTTGTAATTTATGTGCATTTTAACATACAGCAAAAGAAGTATCAAAAGTATTCAGTTCTATAAGGGGGAATTGGCATAAGTGCCCCAGAATTTGTATCCCTACAAAATTTCTGAGTGTTAAATATAGAGATGACTCATGAGAGATAAAGACAAGAGTTCCACGAATTGAGAATTACTTACACAGAGAAGAAAGTTCCAGCTTCAAAAATTAATTAGAATAGAATTTTTACAGAATGAAAAGAGATATAAGATCAAGCTGTAATCAGATAAGTAAAGGTAATTGATACTGGAAAGATCCAAGATGTAAAAAAGATAATAGAAAAATTAATATATTGTAATATAATGGAAGAATAAATACTATGTTTTTTCATCATTGATAATACAGTGTAATACAATATATGAAATTAAAGAAAGTAAGTATTTTAACAAGAGTTATTGCCTTATATTAATTCATGATTTTTGTCAAACAAATGTGGCTTGGTGAACTTTGCCTGCAGTCCCAGCTGCTCAGCAAGTCAGAACTTTGAGGTCATCGTGAGCATTTTTCAGGATCCACCCTAAAAAAAATAAAGAAATACCCCCAAAGAAAGCTAGATGTTTGTCACATTCATATTTTTAAGATGATAATGAGCAGAACCTCATATTATTAGTAAATTATAGAAAAAATAAATAGAGTAAATATTCGTATTGCATTTTGAAATATCCCAAGTAATCTCTTTCTTCTTCTAAAAGAAAATGCTTTATAGGAAGGTAGTTCAATTTATATGCTAAAGCAAGAAAAATTTGGGATGGTTTTATTGCTAAAAAACATGACCACTAAAATATGTCATGGGAAATTATCAAAGAAAACTATTATATCCATACCAGTTCTGTACAACAGAAAATATAAAGTGAGAAACAAACATAGTGGGTGAATAGTATGAAAAAAGAATAAAATATCCAACCCTCCTAGGTGTTAAGTAATCAATACATTTGTATATACTACACAAAAAACATAAAATAGAGAAATCAAAAAGTGCTTCTTCTAAGAAAGAATATTTAAAAACGTATCAAAATAATCAGTTAAAGTATACAAAGTTAAACAAATTGAACATATTAACCTAATAGATACATACAGAAAGACATCACGTAAGCCAGACAGAACAGAACATATTTGTGATAATTGTTTGTTAAAAGAACCATGAATTCTTGCTCATGTATTTTAAATCACAGCACAAGTAAATCAAATCAAAAATTTTCAGTGAAAATACAAACCGTAAAATGTAAATGAAACAATAGGGTTCATTGGAGTTCATAGACTAGAAGGGAAATAAAAATAATATCACAATAAAAGTTATACTGATTATATGAAAAATTTGAGATTATTATTTCTGAATACATATGTTTGAGTGATTAAAAGTCAGACAATGATGTACCTATCTCAAAACATTAGTCAACATATCAAAAGTTTTTTTTTTTTTTTAGGTGTTTTGAAACAGGGTCTCACTTTGTGGTTCAGGCTGGCCCTGAGCTCAGCCTCAAACTCACATCACAATCCTCTTGCCTCTGCCTCCCGAGTGCTGGGATTACAGGTGTGAGCCACCACGCCCGGCACTGTGGTATGTGGTACTGGTTGCTGCTGGGTTGAGTCTCCACACCCAGTATTGTTATGCGGTTACCGGGGAGTAGAACCCGGGCCCTTGCGCTTGCAAGACAGGCGCCGGAACCACTGAGCTAACTCCCCGGCCCCCTCAAAAGTTATTTTTATAAAACAATCAGAACAGCAATCGATGCTGTTCAAGTCAATATCAGGAGGCTGAAGGATGTGCTGTGGAGATCGAAGAGTACACTGGAATGCAGGAGAGACGTCCAGAGTGAAGATGAGGACTAGAGCTCCTCCAAAGAAAGAGAAGTTAAGTTTTATTCTTTACATCCCTTTTTAAAGCACCCAGACCTCAGGTCTATTGATTGGTGCCACCCACACCCAGGGTGAGGTTTCCATTAACTACACTCACAGTCATGCTAAGCCAATTTAATTATCACGTAGATTTATTGCATAATCACACACCTTAACTGCAAACACTTGCATCTATGAGCACATGAGGCTTTGTGGAAACATCTACACACAATCTCTAACAAAAACATAAGCTTTTCACTCACTCCATATGTTTGTACAAATATATTATATACCTTCAACATGTGCAGCAAAAATAAAAGGAGGAGGAAATAAAAACATAACTCAGTGACACCAACAACATACTATTTTACTTATCATTTTAACTGATGTTAGATGCTAGAATTGCAATTGCCTATGGTGAAATGTTATTGTAAAAAGAAATCAATAATATTAGTTAAGTGTCAGCAAGTTTATGGAAACGTCTCCATTTAAAATTGACAGCAGCAGAAGAGTAAACAAAACCAGATTTTACTGTTGATAGAAAATGAAAGTATTAGCATGATGATAGGGTTGACAAAGCAAAACAAACTGCATAGATAAGGCAGAAGAGGAGAAAGAATAACTTCTACTATTCATAAATAAGATGAAAATTGGAAGGAAACCACAGAAATGGAAGAAAATAGTACATAGGAATATTTAGAAGATGCATTAGGAGTACAAAACCAAAAACTCGTATATGAATGGAAGCACCTTTTGACACTGCAGAATTCCAAGAACAGATACAGAGAATCAGGAGGATTTTATTTTAGCTGAACACAGCTCAACAGACTTCTGTCCACAGCAAGAGTGGAGAACAAAGTGAAGGTTCCAGCTGTATACATTTGGTTAAAGGGATGGCCTTTCTAGTAACAAAACAAGTAAATCCATAAGGAATAGGACAAGAACAGACAGTTTTGCAATTTAGCCTTGGAAGAAGATAGAACCTTATGAATCTTATGACAAGATGATGTAAAGTTGCTTGACAGGACATAGTTGCCAATTTCCTTCCTTCCAGAACAAGGAAGTGAGGCTATAGGAGAAGAAAAAGGTGGGGTAGCTGAGCAGAAGTTGGTACTTCGTTAAGGCTATCAGAATGATAGTATATTTATTAGAGTATCTATCAGCAAATGAATGTTTTTTGACAAATAGGGTGAATAGGTGAGGGAGAATTTAACAAGAAGTTAAGATATATTTTTGTCAGGTTTAGGGGCATTTTTATGTGCCCAGCCATGGGTATCTGCTATGGTCATATTCAAAGCATGTATCTATTTTTCGATGGTCAATTTGCCTAATTTACAAAGATAACCCTTAATTTGACTTATAATTGGCAGTGGCTGGTTATGAAAAGTTTCATAAAGCTAATACTCTTTCTTTGGGGTGTACTGAACTCAGAAGAGGACTATTGGCAGGACTTGTTCTCATTTCAACTAGGTTTCTTGACAATACTTTTCAGCAGGTGTCTTTTGAGTTCACATATTCCTTCTTTTCTTAGCTTTGTGGTCGATAAGCTGAGCAAAGATTCCTTTTTCTCTTTAATATCTGTGCAAGCTCCTGGACTACCTTGGCTATGGATATTGGTCCACTGTCTGACCCTAAGTTCTGGTGTAGTCCAAATTTTTGGATCATTTCTCATAATGGAATCTTGATGACTCTTTTTTTTTCATGTTTGAGTGGGGCAGGTCTCAAGCATTCTGAGAAAGTATAAACAAGCACCAGCACATATAGATAGCAACTGGCTTACTCACTTAGTAAAATCCATTCAATAAGACTCTAAGGCCATTCTCTTCTGTACATGGGCATATAGAAAGAAAATATTGGTTATACCTGGATGCTCCAAGATTGAGCCTGGGTCAAATCTTCTTTCATCTGATTAAATGTCTTTTTCTGGTTAGCTTCCCAGAGGCGGGGCTCCCATTTCCCCATTCCATGACTTTACGTAGAGGCTTAGCCATAAGTGAGAAATTTGGAATCCAGATATCGTAGAATCCCAGTATCTAGAGAAGCTCTCTCATTTGGCATTGGTTCATTGGGGTGGACATGGCACAAAGAGCCTAATTTTGCTCTATGCCTAACTTGTGCTGCCTCTGAGACACTGTGAAGCCTAGATATTTGACCTCTTGTCAGCAGATTGATGTCTTTTATTCCCTTCATATGTTATATTCGGTCCCACAAAGTAAATGTAGGAGATCTTTGGTTTCCTGGTAATGTTCCCCTCAAAGTGAGGGTACCAAAAATGAGTCATTAATTCAAATGCTGTTGCAAGGTATAATTGTCCCCTTGTGTGAGGAAAGTTTGAGATTTGTGGCTGGTATATTTCTAAAGATTGTAGGAGAGTTTTGAACCTCTGAGGAAACCTGGTGCAGGTTGACTGTTCTTTTGTGCCCATGACGGGATCCTCTTGCTGAAATATAATGGTGGGCTGGTGGACCAGTACAAGGCACAAACAGTAGAAGTATACTTTAAATCAATGTGAGTAAACCAAGCATCACCTGTTGGCCTAAGTCCCATTAGTATGGACAGACTAGGCATTGCTGGCAGAAGTGTATTTGCAGTGTGTAGGTCCTGCACTCATCTACATTTATTTTTCCCTGGCTTACATACAAGTAGGACTTGGATGTTGCAGGATGATTCTCATGTGGCCAGGATTTTGTGTTCTAGGAGTTGTATTAGGTGTCTTTCAATACCTTGTGTGGGTTCTCAAGGGAGTGCTGAAGGTGCTTCCGGTTTAGATCTGTTATTACCAGTGCTGGTGTTACAGGTAGTTCTCGTGGGTTGTTTTAAGCTCATGTCTTAGGAATTTCATGTGTGACTCCATGTAGCTCGTCTATTCCTGCACTTATGGCTTTTAAATTCATTTTTTTTCCCCTTAAGTTCTTCATCAGGACTGAAGAAGATAAAGCTGTGATTTCAATCTTGGCAAGTGATGCAGTTTATTTTATATTGGAATCAGGTTGATGAGCCAGCTACATTGCTAATATAATACATTGGAAGGGACTTAATGTAAGTTCTATAAGTATCATATAAAAGTAACTGATGATTTTAGGATTTTGGTTTTCTTATTCTGGGACTATTCAGCCTTAAGGACTTCTACTGGAATTAGCTATCACAGTTTGAAGTAGTACCAACAAAATGTGGTGAAATTACATGGAGAAGAATCAAAACCCTCAAACCACAGCCTCCAGCCTAGCTTTCAGCTCATGGCCGGTCCCAAATCACTGGCCATGTGTCAGCCATCTTGGAAATTAAACCTTTACATAGAATTTAATTAATGATGTAGAGAACAGAAGCAGGCCGTTCCCATAAGAACCTGTTCCCATTGCAAACAGGCAAAGAAATAATTTTCTTTTCTTTTCTTCTTTAAGTTTTGACTGTTTCCTAAATACAATAACAGATAAGTAAAACAGTAGCAAGGACAGCTCAAAAGTGAAGTTAGTTATATGCCTAGACATCGAAATTCAACAGAAAAAGTGGCAGGAATTATTGTCTGCGATACATTGTCTAAATACCACATTCAATGAGTTCACTATGTGAAGAGAGGGGATAGATTCAAGCCTGAAGAAGAGTTCCTCAAAACTGAAATGTGAAGATTCTGAGGAGATAGCAAATTTAAAGAAAAATAGCTAACATTCACAAATTGGTTTGTTTACCTCCACCTTCTGTTCACACATAAGGAACACAAATTATGATTTATGAGAGACAGAAGGTTGCTTTACATTTTACAGAAGGCATCCCCGGAGTCAATCTGGGCTCATGACAAAATGGTGTGGCAAACGCCCCAAAACATGATTGAGCCAGCACGGGACAGATCTGCCCATAACGCACACGGATCGTCCTCTTCACAAATACAACGCTGAGGGAGAGCGTGTCATTCTGATTCACAAGGATGCATGGACATTTGTGGAGATAGCTTTATATTTTTTCCTCATTAGGAACATTTCACTAACTGAAGTTTGTAAGAATTGCACAGAACTGTTGCCATATTTGAAGTCATACCCCTAGACACAAGCAATTTAACTCTTCTAATTTTAAACTGCTTCTTAAGTTACGTATTATATCTATGTGTATATTACCTAAACACATACCCATTAAAATTATATTATTTATCATGTACACAATCATATAATTAACATTAAATAAATATATAAGAAATACTAAATACTACATGACTTTTAGAGATCAACAAATTTTAATAAATATTTATGCCACTGGATCATTCTTTTTTTTTTTTTTTTTGAGACAGGATCTCACTTTGTAGCTCAGCCTGGCCCTGAGCTCAGCTTCAAACTCACATCACAGCAATCCTCCTGCCTCTGCCTCCCGAGTGCTGGGATTACAAGCATGAGCCACCACGCCCGACACTGTGGCATTGGTATTGGTTGCTGCTGGGGTGAGTCTCCACGCCCAGTACTGTATGTGGTTACCGGGGATCAAACCTGTGCTCTTGCGCTTGCAAGACAGGCGCCGGAGGTGCCGGAAACACTGAGCTAAATCTCTGGCCTGGATCATTCATATTTTAAAACTTATCACGCAATTCAAAGAATGTTCCCATCCATTATCAAAAATCAGCTTTAATGACCTAGACATTTTGAACAAATTGGACATTATTTTTAAGTCTGAGTAAATGCTTAATAATAATAACAGTTCTTTAAGAGACAAATTTGCATGCACTTGTCTATCTTTTACCTAGAATTCTCTCGTTTCTTTCAGAAACAAGATCACTTAAGGAGAACGAGTTGAGCATGCAGGAAAAGAAATGTGCAAACATCTGAGCTAGAGTGTCTGGACATATGTCTGAATGTTTCTATAAACCTCTCCTACTTTCGAGAGCTCTTACCCCATGTACTTGTCTGTCTCAAAATCATTTGCTCTTTCTTCTTCCACATATTTCTGTGTCCTTATAATGAGTTGCTGTCATAACTAATCCTTGCCGTGATCAAAGGTTCTCAATACTTGAACTTGTAAATCACACAGGTGTTTCATCTATGAATGAGAAGCGGATGGTGTCTTTAGAGTATTTTACTTTTAAACTTCTTGTTTTCTCTGTTTTTGGAATGTTGAGTGATTTGATTCATTCCTGGTTGTCACTTGAAGCTAAGAAAAGAAATAAATTTTTCATCTACTAATGTCACCAACTTCCATATTTACACAGATTTAAAAATTCTTTATTCATGAACACATTGAATATCTAATATATGCTACATTTACTGAGCAGATACTTGACGTTAAGATAAGAGTGAGACGAGTTTTCAACTTCAAGGAATGTGCATTCCGGTGCTGGAGAATAATACATGCAAAGACTGAAGAACTCTCAGGGTTTTATCTTGTTACCTTACACTGACAGATGATACGATAAAGGAAAAATGGGAAAAAAGATTAATGAGGAAAGATCTCATTAGAAGTCACAGATACAATATTGTAGGATAACTCATTCCAATCCTTAGGCCTACATCCTTCAAAAGATACCAGTAGATGACATCTTGGAGGTTAGGTTTTAAACACGTGAGCTCAGTGGAAGTCAAGGTAAAAGGTAGGTGATGAAAGCATTCCCTTCATAGCATTATATAAAGGATGTGAATTATGTGGCACCAAGCACCAGTCCAGACAGTGATACTGGGTGCTATCATGGTTTTCACACAACATAATGTTTCATTTGTCTTGTATGAAAACTTATCTAGCAAGAAATATGAAGTCATGATTGTTTGGGGAAGTTTACTAGGGTCTAAATTACACCAGTGTAACTGATTTAAATATTGTTGTTGTCCTTGTTTTTGTTTTTTTGGACAGGGATTCGCTTTTGTAGTTCAGGCTGGCCCTAAGCTCAGCCTTGAACTCAAAGCAATCCTCCTGCCTCTGCTTCCTGTGTGCTGGGATTACAGGCAGGAGCCACCACGCCTGGCACTGGCGTATGTGGTTCTGACTGCTGGGGGGCATGAGTGTCCACACCCAGAATTGTTGTATGTGGTGACTGGGATTGAACCCGGGCCCTTGCACTTGCAAGACAGGCCCTGAGATCCACTGAGCTAAATCCCCGGCCTTAAATATTTGAAATATTAAAATAAGATGCTCTCTGTTTCTGCCTGTTACTCTCTGTCTGTCTCCGTGTGTGTATGTCTGTCTGTCTCTCTCAAAGATGATTTGCTGCTTTTGCTGCAACAAAAAGAAAAGAAAAAAGAATTTTTTTTCTTCATGTCCTCTTTATTGTGTCACTGTGTGTGTCCAACTTCATCTAAAACAACATATTTATTGCTTAAATCTACTTTCAACACTTTCAAAAAAAAATAAAAGAATAAAAAAAATTTTATTGTGAGGAATACACTTTTTAGAACAGAATAAGCCACTAGTCAATTTGGGATCCTTGACATATTCTAATGTTTAGTCAACTGACCCTAGAGGGAATAGGTAGCAGAGATACATGAAAATTACAGAAAAAAAGTTTTTAAAAATCACTTACGATGCTTCTTGGGAAATATTACACATATACAGCAAAGAGTAATTATTTCTGTGCTATGTTTTTCCTATTTCATTTCCTGTTGTAATTTGTCATGGACAGTGTGAGCTGACATTGTACACTTACTTTCTTGACATTACTTTTCAGTAGTTTAAATACTCTTGTGTCTCTATGATACTGTCTATCCTTTCGGGTAACATTGGGTCTTTTTTATTATTAATTTCCAATTACATTTAGTTCACTATCTTTTCTCTCCCCCTTCCTTTTCATTTTCTTATAAGGTTAGATACTTTGAATCATCTCATGACCTGTAGTACTGTGTAATATATTTTTTGTTGTGTTTTGCACATACATTCTGTCAAGATGTAAAGATTTAATTTGTTTGTATTTGATAATTTTTTTTCTTTACACCAGCAATATTCAAACCAATTTACTGCTACACTTTGTAACTCATTAGGGAATTAACTACCCCTCTTAGCCTCTTTTTCTTATGTTTCCTTCAAGCCTATTGATAGAAGTGGTTGGTATTTTCATATGTCCATAGTCATACCTGCCACTGAAGTGTTAAATGAATACCTTTTGTTCTTGTGCTTGAGTATTAAAAGCATTTATAAAGTCCTTAAAAATGTTTTGTTAGGTAATTTTTATTGTAATTTTCTACCACCTACTATGCTTTCCTAAAAGACAAATTAGATGATTAACAGTCTTATAAATCATATGTGAATTTATTTTCCTACTTTTTTCTTCAAATATGATTAAGTCCTAGTCATTATACTATGAAAATAAACAATATGTTTTGTGACTCACTGTATATTTTGTTAAAACATGGGATATACTTCAATATACTATTTGTTATACATATTTATATATATTCAGAAACTTTTAAAAATACATTAAAATTATATTATCAGTATTCTTTAATAGAAGTTCATGTTCTTCTACCTGCCTATAACTCTTTTTTTTAATTATTATGTTTTAGTTAGATTTTCACTTGTCCTCAGGTACAAATGTACAAAAGACCTTGTTTATTGAACGAGTATACTTTACTAGTTCAAATTGTAGGTAGAAGCTTCAGTGAACTCTTCTGCCCATTGATAACACATTGTGATATGCAGAAAAACATATAATTTCAAGTAAGTCTTAATAATTAATATATAAAAGGTAGAAAACAGAAAGATAAATTCTATTTTCTATAGCAAAAAGTATGTGCAATGGTGTGGGAATGAACATGCTTACTAATCGAGGAAAACTAAGGATTAAGGAAGCAAGGAAACGTATGTAAAGCTGCTGAGATGTACTGGGAGCTAGACTAAGAGAGACACATTTTACACTGTTGGATACACTCTTGACTAAGTACTGCTGAGAAAAGGAGTGAAGTTTTGAAGCAGGGGTACCACAGTTCACAAACAATATTTTTGAGGCTGTGGAGAAGATGGCTGCTTTGCTTTGTGGCTGCTTTGAGGCTTTGTGGCTGCTTCGTTTGAATGATAAAGATGACCAAGTTTGTGTCTATCACTTGGTGTGAAGTTTCTGAATGGAATGGAAGTTTTGTCGAAGTACGGAATGATTTATGCACAGGCGTGTTTAGGAAACAAAGGAGCACTGGACATCTTTTCTTCTCTCTTGTGTAACCATCCTCTCTCAGCCAAGTATGCACCATTTATGTACCAGATAAAAGTCTTGTCCACAAATTGCTCTACATTCTTGACTCTTCTGTTCTGTAGACTATCTGTTCTCTAAGTGATGCCTTTTAAAATTGTTCTCTCTTAAATTTTCTGGCTAGCCCGAGTTTTTATCATTTTTGAACTTCTATTCTCAACAGGTTCTTAAATGTTCTATTCTAACCTTTAATTCCTACAAATTTTAGGCTTCTTCATCAGATATTCCATGAGAGTAAAGGAAAACATCCTTCACCTCTAAGCCACCTCTCTAGGATGAAGTTGACGATAGAATGGATAGTCATGACCAGCGAAGGTAAACCTGAGACCTGGGTAAGAGTGATGAGGACATAAGAAAAAAATAAAAAATAAAATGAAATTAAAAAATAAAACAAAACAGATAAAAGCTGAGCCCAAGTAGGCCTCAGACTTTCGTTGGGAATATATAAAACTGTGCCTCGTCAGCAAGTTTATTGTATAGAGTTTCAGGGAGGCGTGTTCAGGTGGTATTACAGAGCACAAACTCCTTGGTTTTATGCTGAGAATGTAGAATGTGGGACATTCTCAAAGCCTGCCATGTTGCAATTAGTCATCAAGGACATGGAGCTTCTGGTTCTGTTTCCCCTTATGGACTGAACTGAAGGTCAGGAGCTGTGCCTAAGATGTTTTGACAGCATAATGTCCCCAGAGCAAGGCCTTGCACGTTACTCAGTGGTTCAGTTGTAGACTCTCAACTCAGTCACTCCTTATAGATAGAATGGTTCTATTCTGTATTATTAAATGGAATATTGCAATTAATATTTCAAAAGCTCAGTTGATAGAGGCAAGAAAAGAGTTGCTCTTGATATCAATAGCAACCTAATCCAATGTCTTAGTTACACGACTAATATATTCAGCATTTCTGAGGCTAACTCACTATAAACCCTATTTTCTGGTAAACAAATGCTCTTGATAAAGCTTAGATTTATCTGCCAAGAAAGACTCATGAGCTAGTTACACAGTTTTCCTCACATGATAACTGTGCCAGTGAAGAAAATGCTAAGAAGTGATAATGCTATCTTTCTGATTTTCTGTGGAAAGCGTATTTGGTAGCTGCCTTTTGCGGGGGTGGGGGGGAACGCCCTAAAGCCACCATGTGCAGATTTCTCCAGCTGATGGAACTGGTGCCCTGATCCGCCTCAGCCGGTCTGAATGAATGCAGCTATGAAAGACTGCTTCCTATCCCCGGGCCTTCCAAACACTCTAAACTCATAATCCAGGATTTAATGTTAGAAAATGGCTGTGAACCTTTCTGGCCACCTCAGCTCTCTCTTTCATGGTTTTAGTGAGGAAGAAAATTCAGCATCTGGCAGCCAGTCCTTGTTTTGCATCACTAGCTGCCAGTCCTACATTACAGAAAAAGACAGTCTGCTTTGAAGTGCTATCGAGTTTAAACAGCACTGACCTTGATATCCCAAAGCGATCTGAATTTCACATTGGGGAGACTGGTTAACACACATAATGGTAACAAGTTTGATGGTGCTCAATTTTGTCACAGAATTGAAAGCTCTGCTTTTCTCCTTTACTGTGAGCCCTGGTACAGTTGGGGAGATTATACTGTAATGGAAAGAACTATATGGTCAGAGGAGACATCTCTGAGTACAGTCCGGACCAGAATCCATCACTGTAATAAGCAGTAATTATTGATGTGTTATATTTTACAAAATAAAAAACATCCTCTCGATTGGAGTAAGCTTTTCCACAGGTTACCCTGATTGTGAGAGAAACAGTTTATAGGAGAAGCATGTGTCATTTTGACATCTGAGGGAAGACATGAAATTTGATTCAGTTTTCAGCAAAGGACAGC
>PVIR01039141.1:0-14114 GCA_004026965.1 Petromus typicus | reverse complement strand
CTGAGCTCAGGGCCAGCCTGAACCACAAAGCGAAACCCTGTCTCAAAAAAAACAAAACAAAACAAAACAAAAACAAAAAAAAAACTGGAATCTGGACACATTAGTTCAACATTAAACTATTTTCTAGATAAGTGACTTTCGTCTCTACCAATTTTACCAGGTCCTGAATTGTATGAACTGAGACTAGGGCTCTCATCTTACTAGGTCTAGGTCTTCTTAGCTACAAAATGGGAATAACAGTAGTGCATCTAATGCACTTCAACTAGAGTGGTAATCGCTATAATTGTGATTATTCTATTTTTTAAACACTCTAGTATCAAAACGTTATTAATATTCATTTAAGGTTTACACCTAAAATGCTCCTTAACATTCTGACATTCAGCCTGTGTGGAAGGCGTGATCCAGAAGGGTGTTTCTCCGGCCCTGGCTCCTCCCTGCGCTCAGCTTCCGGTGGCCATGAGAGGAGCCCTGGTCTTCTGCTCAGGCCCTTCCGCCACGTTCTTTCTCCCTTGGAGTCCGCAGACTACCGACAGAATCCTTTAAAAGTGAGACAGAACAACCCCTCATCCTTTACGTTGTGGGTCCTAGATATTTTGTCCTCGGAATGGGAAAACGACTAAGATGCTTACTTTTTGGAACTCTTAAAATATAAAAGGTGATATAATCTACTTCGACAATTTTCTACTTGTGGCCGCCTCCGTGCTGTCTGCTTTTGGAGCCAAATATTTTCACAAGTTTGTGTCTTTTTTCCAGTTCTGCTGAGGAATAACTGACAAATGCAATCGTACCTATTGAAAGTGCACAGTCTGGTGATTTGATACACACGCATATTATGAGTGCCATAATCAAGTCATCTCACAAGTCACTTTTTTTCACAACCTTTTTTTCGAACACAGTGCTCTCAAGATTTAGTTTTTTGCTTTTGATGTTTAATTTTGTTCTTGTTTTTGTTTTGATCGAACCCAGGGAATCCTAAGCTATACCCCAGCGGTGTGCTGCATGTGTGTGGGCCGAGGATGAAAAGCAGTGTACTGCGCATGCCCTCAACCCACCCCTAGTGACAGTCTCTTATAACACCAGGACACCTGATGTTTGTTTCCCTTCCTTACCAGCTGTCAAGACCCGACTGGTTGCACACAATTGCTCTGACGAAGGAAGCACGTTCCATTTAAACACTGAAGTGAACTCAATGGACATCCATTGTGATGACATCGTACGGGGGAATCCACGAGGTGTGTGAGGCGGCTGCATGTGGATCCTTCACTGCAGCGTATCATTGTGGGAATCATGCTTAAACGCGCTCTGTGGTCTCCTTTTCAGTGAATGGGTCACTTTACTCCCAAAGTGAAGATGTTCTGTTCTTCAGCATGGAAAAGACTCCTCTGCAATTTAGGAAGTTGGTGTGTCTGCCTCTGTCTTAGGTTGTGTTGACCTGAGACCAGCATAAGGAGCTTATCTGCAAGGTGAAGCCAGGGATCACCAAGGGGTGGATTAGGACTCCAGAGAAAAAGAGCCAGGTAGTGAGTCTCTGTGTGTGGAGAGAGGGAGCAGTTTTACGGGCCTGGGTTACAGGACTGTGGAGCCGGCATGGTAGGTGGGCAGGATGGAGACCCAGAGAAGAAATGAGAGTTCAGCTGGAATCCAAACATAGTCCAGAGGCAGAACTCTCTCTCCCTTTGAAAATCTGTCTTTTAAGGCCTTCAACTGGTTCAACGAAGCCAGTTTTCTCTTTAAATGGGGGCAATCTGCTTTACTTGAAGTCTATTGGCTTCAGTGTTCATCTTATCTATTTAAAAAATACATATTGGGCCGGGGAGTTAGCTCAGTGGTTCCGGCGCCTGTCTCGCAAGCGCAAGGACCCGGGTTCGATTCCCCGGTAACCACATAACAATACTGGGTGTGGAGACCCACACTCAGCAGCAACCAGTATCACATACCACAGTGCCGGGCGTGGTGGCTCACGCCTGTAATCCCAGCACTCGGAAGGCAGAGGCAGGAGGACTGTGATGTGAGTTTGAGGCTGAGCTCAGGGCCAGCCTGAACCACAAAGCGAGACCCTGTCTCAAAAAACCTAAAAAAAAAAAAAAAAAAAAAACATATCTTCAGAGCAAACACCAGGTTGGTGTTTAACCAAGTATCTGACTACCACAGCCAAGCCAAGCTGACACATAAAATGAACCATCACATGGGTGAGGGGAGGGGACACAGGGCAGAGACAGCAGCCAATCCAGGTATGACACGGAGCACGTTATTGCAGGGGCCGTGAAGCACAGCCGAGGTTACCTAACTCAGCAAGGAGCAGGACAGCTTATCCCCCTGCTCAGACCCACTGTGGGTTAGGAGGTCTTCTGAGGGGTCACTTCCAGACTACGCTGTGTGCAGGCCAAACTCACGTTCATGCCAGAGGAGGCTCTTAGGCAAAGCCAGAGCTGCTTGCAGTAGAATCCATCAACTAAAAGGAAACCAAGAAAGGGCACCGTGTCGTCACCACCCAACAATCCATCCCATCTGCCCTGTCCCAACCCCACTAATCACGAGCTCGGCATAGTTCAAGAAAAGGTGCCTGCCTTGCAAGTGCAAGGGCCTAGGTTCAATCCTGGTAACCACATACAACAATGCCAGGTGTGGAGATTCATGCCCACCAGCAATCAGAACCACGTACCACAGTGCTGGGCAGGGTGGCTCATGCCTGTAATCCCAGCACTCGGGAGGCAGAGGTAGAAGAATTGCTGTGATGTGAATTTGAGGCTGAACTCAGGGCCAGCCTGAACCACAAAGCGAGACCCTGTCTCAAAAAATAGTCTCTAATTTGGGCTCTCAGCCCAGGTCAGGAACCATCTCTTGTCCAAATACAATCTTCAGAAGGAGGCTGAGCTGCACAGCTGGATCAGGGGACTCACGGTCCTCTCCATGGGCCATGGAGATGGAGTCAAGGATGAGCTCATGTTGTGTACACTCATGAACAAGCCACAGCCAAGCCTAGTCTCCAGTATTGATTGCTGCATGCAGAACTGGTACCAGCTAGAAAATCTGTCCAGTTTTATCAAGGCTTTGGTCAGCTATGGTATGAAACCTCCACGGACCTGTCCCAAACTGTATGAGTTGGAGCTCTCTAGAACAGAATGAATAGAAAATGTTATAATCATGAAAGAGAATTTATTAGATAGGCTCACAAGACAAGAGAGAGTCCACAGTGACCACCTGCATCTTAGATGGCTGGAGGACCCAGTAGCTGCTCAGTCCTAGAAGCTGGAAGCCACAGAACGAGAGAGACCAAGGACACACTGCCAGGCAGAAGCTGCAGGCCTGGAAGCTTCCTGGAGCCTTGGTGTGGGTCCACATGACCAGCATGAAGAGGCCAGAATCTGATGGCAGCAGTAAAAGACACACCCTCTCAAGCAGAATGGAGTTTCCAGTGCAGACTGACTTTCTCTTTCTTCCCCTTTTCCTTCTGTCTGGGATGCTGGCCTACTGTCTGATGTCACACGCCACTAGGCTAGTCTTCCCATCTCATAGTTACTTTCCTCATCACTGAGGCACAATTCCCTGCAAATGAGAGGAGGAGAGGTTTATTTTGGTTCACGGTTTCAGTCAGTAGTTGGCTGGCTGCAAATCAGGACAACATGGGAAGACAGCATGGTGGACAGCTGTTCAGGGTATGGCGGACAGGAAGCAGAGAGGGAGAAGGGAGGGGCCAGAGGAGATAAACCCTTCCAGGCCACACCCCCAGTGGCTCATCTCTTCCAACCAGACCCTTCTTCCTCACAAGTTAGCTGTCTGCTTCCACAATCCACACAGAAGTGCATGAGGCCCTCAGGGAACATCTAGATATAAGCTATAACACCCTACCATTGCATTTGCAGGCCTACATGCCATCCCTGGATACACCCAACAGACAACCAGTGCTGTGTTAGGTGTCTCTTGATTCGGTCAAGTCAACAGTCATGATTAGAGACAAATGACTTGTTTGACAGGGGGTACATGAAGCAGGCAGAGGAGTCTCCTCTCACACTGGTAGGAAAAGCCAAGACAGAGGCACAGCAGAGGGGTTTGGAATCGGGCTCAGATATCCAGAAAGGCAGCGGGGGAAGTTGGGTGGCACTATCACGAAGGCCATAAAAGGGCACCAGTGAGGACTCCAGCCAGGTGGAGGCTCGCCAGCCTCTCTACAGCCTCAAGAACCACAAGCTGCTGCCCATCAGCCACACTGCCATCAGACCACAGACGGGTACAAAGAAGTCAGCCACGTGGGCACAGTGGACCCCGGCACTCGGAGGCACATCTGCAACACCAAGCTCAGGCCCAACAAGTGTGACAATTCCTCTACGTCCCTGAAGATGGACTACAAGCAGGGCATCAACCAGGGCGCCCATTACTCTGCCCCGGACCAGCAGATGTGGTACTTCCCACAGGGCTCCACTGGCTTCAGATACTTCCCACAGGGCTCCACTGTGCTGCAGCTTCACAGGACAGGCCCCTGGATTTCCTGCTACCAAGAGGGAGCCAGATACTGAGTGTCCTGACTCCCCACATCATCATCTTATCTGGATTTGGGTTTTTTCTGTTTTCACATCTTTTTTAACATGTTCAGTGCTGCTAGCTGTGGTTCAGTGGGTAGCTGGGTGAGCCTGGGTTGGAGCCAGAGCTCTTTTTCCCATCCTGCCCTGGCTCTTTCACAGTCAGGCATGATATCACATTCCTGTTATCCTAGCATTCAGGAGGCTGAGACAGGAGGATCCCTGCAAGTTCAAAGCCAGCCTGGGCTACATAGTGAGTTCAAGGGAACCCTGGACCACATAGCAAGACTCCGGCTCAAAACAAACAAACCAAAAGACCTGGAGGAAGGGAGAGGCGATATTGAGGTGCTGTGGGGTGGAGGCCAGCCAGCAGATTATACAAGTATTGTCAGGGAGAGACAGACCATGGCATATGACGAATGGAGACCTGATCCCATATCCCAAATGGGAACTGATCCCATATCCCAAATGATATTCTGTGTGCCATCTCTTTCCCATCAGCTTGCGATTTCTGTGATGTAGAAGTTCCAGGAAGTTTTCATGAAAGAAAATAATGTGCTTGTGTGTTTTTCTCCTGGGGGATAAGGTGAGGGAAGTTACTCCGAAGTTTATTGCTTGGAAGAGGGGCTAAAATACCATAGGCCCCTTACAGGACTGGATTTCCTTAGGACCCTCCTTCAGACAACTCTGACCTTTCCCAGGGGACCAGTGAGGGACCTGAGGCATAAACAGAGCAACGGCATTCTGAGTGCTGAAGATAAAGGCAGAGAGCCCCCCCCCCCCCAGCCACGCTGCGCGGAGGGACCCACAGTCTTCCCCTTCTGGGCCTGACCAACTGTGCTCACTACTTCGCACTCCTTGCCCTCCACGTACTGGACAGAGGCTGCCTCCTTAATGTTGCCAGACAAGAGAGAAGGTGGAAACCAAGCATGGACCGAAAGCAGCATGATCTCCACTTTGGAATTATGTTTATTAGTATCTGTTAGTAAACATTCGTAAAATGTCTGCATCCCTTGCGAGGCACGGGTAAATATTCATATCACATCTCAGTTCCTTTTTCTTCCCCTTTCCCTTTTACCTACTTCCCTCCCTCCCCCTCATGATCCTCTTCTCACTTGAGAAACATCTATCTTCTCACTTCCTATCATCTTTTATTTTGTTCTCTTTTACGTAGAAAAAAAAAAAAGAATTCTAGGAAAGTAGGGCCAGGCTGTCTACAGCTTGTGGAAAATACACTGGTTGTTACTTTTTAGGGTTTGGGGGAGATTTGGAGAGAGTTGGCTAGTTGGTTGGGTTTTTTGAGACAGAATCTCACTATGTGGTTCAGCTTGGCCTTCAGCTCATTGTGTAGACAATAACAATCCTCCTGCCTCAGCCTCCAAATGCTGGGATAATAGACATGTGCTATACCCTGCTTGGTTATTGTTATTGCTAACTGTTCTAGGGCCATGCGACTTCCTGATTTTTCAAGAGAATTCTAAAATTGGGTTGTATGTATGAAAACTTCCAAAACTTGAATCGGCAAGTATATTTGCTCTCTGTTTGTTTTATAGTTATAACTGTTACTGTGCAGTGTGTGGGATCAGCCTTGATCCATTCAGACTGCTCTAACAGAATACCAGAGCCTGAGTAGTTTATAAAGAATGGAAACTGGTTTCTCAGAGTTTTAGAGACCAGGAAGTTCAAAATCAAGGTACCAGCATATGATGAGGCCCTTCCTGCTGAGAAGGAAGAAAGGTCAAGAAAGGAATGTTCATTACACACGGTGACACACCACTGGCTCCCAGCGATTCCAGGAAGCTGAGGCAGGAGGGTCACAACTTCACGGCCAGACTCGGCCACTTAGCTAGGGAAGAGAATGACAAGAAGACAATGACAGGGTCTCACCCCTCAAGGTCATTCTCCCGTGACCTCACTTCTTTCCAGTAGGTGCCATCTCCTAAAAGTCCTTCCACCTCTCAATAGCACTACAGGCTCCCAGGATTCAACACGTGGGTCTCTGGAGGGTGTTTACTGAACAAACTGCAATACATACAAACATACTAACTATGCTAATTATAAACTTATTAACTATGCTAATTAGAAAAACAAGCTACGAGCTACTCAGGCCTAGAGTGTGAAGTCTTCACTAAGATAATGGCTACTCAGCATAGCTGAACAAAGGCGTACAAGAATATACTACTGGCCAGGGATTTAGCTCAGTGGTTCCGGCACCTGGTTGCAAGGGTGAGGTCCTGGGTTCGATTGGGAGGCTGAGGCAGGAGGATTGCTGAGTTCAAAACGGAGTTCAGGACCAGCCTGTACTACAGAGCGAGACAATGTCTCAAAAGGAAAGGGAAGGGAAGGGAAGGGAAGAGAAGGGAAGGAGAGGAGGAAGAAAGAAAGAAAGAACATACTATCTTACTGAAATGGTGGCACACACCTGTGTTACTTGGGAGTCTGAGGAAGGTGGATCTCAAGTTCAAGTCCAGCTTGAGCAATAAGTGAGATTCTGTCTTGAAAATAAAAATTTAAATATCTGGGGATATAGCTTACTGGTAGCATGGGAAAGGTCCTGAGTATAAGTCAAGCATACTATCCTCATAGCAGTACTATTCACATTAGTCAAAATGTAAATAGCCTAGTGTCCATCAGCGGCTGAATAGATAAATAGAATGTGCTCTATACATGCCATTAAATATTATACTGCCATAAAAAAGAATGTGACACCAGATCACGCTGCAGAATAGATACACTTCATAAACAATATGCTGAGTGAAAGGAGAGTGACACAAAAGCCCAGAGTGTAAGATTCCATTTTGCTTCTCTTGATTTTCTAAATTTTTCTCTTCCTCCAAATTTTACCCTGTTCAATTTTTTAAAAAAGAGTTCAAGGCTACAAACACAAAATCTGCCTTAGAAATAGGAACAGAAAAGACAGAAATAACTTCTATTCATTATATTATATATTAAAATTATACATTTATAGTATATATCTCTGGAGGTACCATGTAATGTTTTGATCTCTGTAGAATAATCAATCTGCTGTAGAATAATTAAACCAAGTTAACATACTCATCACCTCATATACTACTTTTGTGATGGAAACACTTGAAATTTACTATGAATTTTGAAATTATTAATATGTTAATTATATAATGCCGTGCAGTAGATCCCAAGCACCTATCTCGTGCTCATCTATTCTTTCCTGTCTAAAATCATTTAAAATTTTTTGTTTAGTATTTTTTGTAATTTTTCTTTGCTTACTGACATACCATATTCTGTGTGATAAGGAGGTTCAGTGTGATTTTTCTATATACACACACTTGCACACACATGCACACACATACACACACATGTACATACCCACATGCACACACGTAAACACACACGCATATGTGCACACACAGATGCACACACATACATGCACACATACACACACACGTGTGCACACACACCCTCCTTCCAACCTCTCCTAGTCACTGTTCTACATTCAGGTCAGGTTTTTCGAGCTTCCTCTTGTGAGAAGAAACATATGTCTTCCGCGTCCGGCTTATTTCTCTTAACATCGTGTCTTCCAGTTCCATCCCTGTTTCTGCAAATGACGTGATTTCATTGGACTTTTTGGTTTTATTTTTTAAGACAAGGTCTCACTGTGTAGCTCTAGTTGGCCTCGAACTCACAGCAGTCCCTTACCTCAGCCTCCAGAGCACCGGGGTTCCAGATGTGCACCACCACACCTGGCAATGGTCTCATTCTTTATACCTGAGAAGATTCCACTGTCCGTTTACCACATTTCCTTTATGTCTTTATCTGTTGATGGGCACCTAGGCTGATTCCATGTCTTAGATACTGTGAATATATTTTTCAAGACATACTGCATGTACTGCCCACATTTACTAATAAAAATTTATAATTTAAGTTTTAAAAGATGTTTAAAAGAATGTGTTAAATCAGACTCAACACTACAAGGTCTGAAAATAAAAGGTTAATTGAGCTGTGTAGATATAGCCCAAATGTGCAGGACAACTGGTGCTGGGGCAAATTCCTTACACCACCAGCAGCAGGGCCGCATAAGAGTTAAGAAGTCCACCAACCCTAATGGGCTGGGTGTTTCATAATAATATTTTAGGAAGAAGGAACATAAATCATTCACACTGACACAACACTGGCTACCAGTATATGAAAGTATTGGTAGATAAAAGCAACCTCCTGGGATAGGAGGTTCATCTGTAAAGAGATATTTTTGCTGCTTCTTTGCTAGTTGGTTCCAAAGCACAGTGTAATGCATTCTTCGTACGTGAGCTGCACTATACACAAAAGGAATGACCTTTCAGGCTATGCCTGACATAGTGCTAGGTGCTGTGGTTTCCAAATGAAGTGTTTTGTGGAGTCCTGCAAGAAATTTAAGCCCAGATAGTCTGGAGGCTGAGGCCGGGGGGTAGACTCAAGGCCAGCCTGAGCAACTTAGTGAGGTCTTGTCTCAAGAAATATAAAGGGCTAGGGCTGGGGGACTTAGCTCAGTGGCATTTGGCCTACCTTTCAAATTCAAGGTCCTGAATTTGACCTCAGTACTGAAAAAAAAGAAAGAAAATAAAGTGTCAGGTGGGCCAGATTCAGCTCAGTGGTTCTGGCACCTGGCTTGCAAGTGCAAGGTCCTGAGTTGATCCCCGGTAACCACATACCACAATGCCAGGTGTGGCTCACACCTGTAATCCTAGCACTTGGGAGGCAGCGACAAGAGAATTTCTGTGAGTTGAAGGCTGAATTCATGACCAGCCTGAATTACAAAAGTGAGATCCTGTCTCAAAAAAAAGTGTCAGGAGAAATCCTACTGCACGATTGTGACTAGGCCAAGCTTCCTGCCTGCAGACTGGCTAGGACACTTCCCAACCTGAGAATTTAACTCTTATCTTCACCTCAGGTCACAACAAAGTCGTCAGTGCTCCCACAGGCTGTAGTGCTCCAGGGCAGAACTACATCAGTATCTTTCTGTATATAATTCCTCAAAGATCATTGCCTGACATCTGCCCTGTCCCCCAAATCTTTTGTTACTTTAGATACACATAATAAAAGGTATAGCAAGTGGAGGTCAGAGGCCATCCTTGCTACTCGGTGTGGCATGGATCAGGCCCAAACTCAGCTTCCTCTCTCTGTATCATTTCTGTTTGTTTATTATTTCACCTTGTGCTGCCAGGCTCACCGGAGAGCAGAACTCAACTGCAGAAGTTCTGGTCACTTCTCCTTCCTCTATTCCCCATAAATAGGGCTGGAGATGTAGCTCGCTGTGAAGGTCCTGGGTTTAATCTCCACTTCCACAGCGGGAGAAGATGGAGATGGATAAGAAGTTGTTTAACGTTTGTTGGGAAAATAGGATTCAATTACCTAAGAGTACTACTGGATAGTTAAATTCTCCTCCGCATGGTGCATACTCAGTGGAACACCACACTGCCTGGGGAGTTGAACAAGATTTCTTTCTGATCCTGGAGTGGGGATCCCAGAGCGGGGAGACCAAAGATGAGTTGTATTTAGCCAAGAAGCAGGTGGGAGATCTGTGAACTTCCCAGGCAGCTCATACACAGCCTTTGTCCAGCAATTGTAACTCTTGCATCTTTGGTTTCTTCAGGCCCCAGCGCAGTTGCTTTTATCGCCTATTCTTCTCTTGGAAACATCCTCAATGCCACTTTTCTTGAAGAGATGGATGAGAAAAATCCCATGTACCTAAACTCTCAGGTAGTCAGTGGTGCAACTGGACCCAAAAGGAATAATTCATCTCTCTCCCGGCCTGTGACTCTGACTTTCCAGCACCTGCAGGTGAGTCAAAGGTGTGACCTGAGCTTGTCCCTTGTCCTGAAAACCAGCCACAGTGTGGAGAGTCTTGGCTGGCTGTCCTAGCTTTGTCCTGTCCACGGCGGTAACCAGAAGCACCTGTGAGACCTGCAGCATTAGGTCTGAATTGAGAAGTCAGCACTTGGCCCCATGTCCCTTCCGTATCCATGGAGACCATTTCCTGGAGGCCCTGTGGATGCCAACTCCAAAGATGCTCACGACCTTGCTGTCAAACGGTGTGCTTCCCATAGCTTCGAGTCATCTCTAGATGATTTATAGTACCTGACACAATGTAAATGCCATGGAGATAGCTGTTATACAGTACTACGTAGGAAATAATAGCAAGAAAAATCTCTGTACCTATTTCATACAGATGCAATTTTTCCTGAACACTGAGATGGAGGAATGTGGCTCATCTCCACTAGGCTACATCTTTCACTGAACATCTGAGGTTGCTTGAACCCGGGGTGAGATGAATTCAGTCTCCAGTATCATAAAGATAAAGAGTTAAGACAAGGGAGAGAGGAAGTCTACTTTTCTTTATCTGACACAAAATCTAGGGGTGGAATTTTCAGTATATAACATAGAAGGAAGAGGAACATAGCAAGAAATTGATTCTCCACGGAGCTGGGGTTTAAAAGAAAATGACATGTGAGCCTCTGATTCTGTTTCTGTTTGGCCCTCACTATTGAGGGGAAGATATGAACTCAGTGAAATCTCATAAAACTCTCGTTATCCCAGAACTTTGACACTTTGACCACAGATGAGCCTATGTCTTGGTCATGTTTTCATGACTGGGATACAATATATGCAGCCTTCATAGCTTTAAGGAGGAGAGGTTTATCTTGACCCACGGTGTAGGCCACAGTTGGCCTGGTCCAAGACAGGAAGGGCATGGCACCCACGGCGCCCATGGCCCCCAGCTCTGTGTGCAGGAAAGCTGCTCCCGGCACGGAGGCCAAGAAGCAGAATGCCGAGGGAGGAGCTGGGAGAAAAGAGGCTTTTCTAGGCCACATAGCCTCAAGTCCCACTCTTCTGACTGACTCTACCTCTGACGCCATATTCCCTGGTGTGAGTACAGTGATAAGCATAGGGGCCCCTGTGAGAGATGGAGAGATGGAGGAAGGTGCTTTTCCAGTCCAAATGCTAATGACATGTACCACTGTGCTGAGTGAAATAAGCCAGGCACGAGTGCCACATAGCTCACTTGTGTATAAAGTAGAAAGACTGACCCCATAGAAGTCCACAGTAGAGTAGTGATCATCAGAGACTAGCTGGGAGGTTAAGGACAGAGAATGGATGGCAATGGATACAGAGTTTCTGGTGAAAGAATTAAGTTTTAGGACACTGTAGATGCCTGTCGCTTGCATATGATACACAATTAACATAATTTATTCTGTGCTTCAAAATTGTTAGAAATGAGGATTTTTTAAACTTTTTATTAATTGATTTTATTGGTATATTTTATATACACATCATAATCACAATCGACATTGAAAATTTGTACTACTGGGCCGGGGATTTAGCTCAGTGGTTCCGGCGCCTGTCTTGCAAGCGCAAGGACCCGGGTTCGATCCCCAGTAACCACATACAGTACTGGGCGTGGAGACTCACGCCCAGCAGCAACCAGTATCACATATCACAGTGCCGGGCGTGGTGGCTCATGCCTATAATCCTAGCACTCGGAAAGCAGAGGCAGGAGGATTACTGTGATGTGAGTTGGAAGCTGAGCTCAGGGCCAGCCTGAACTACAAAGCGAGACTCTGTCTCAAAAAAAAAAACCTTAAAAAAAAGAAAATTTGTACTATTATATAACACATCTTAATTCTCATTTTTTCCCATTCCCCTGCCTACCCGACAATCCCCTTCCCCGGATATACATGAGCTTTGTTACCATTTTTTTTTTTTGAGACAAGGTATCACTTGGTAGTTCAGGCTGGCCCCGAGCTCACTGTGTAGCCCAGGTGAGCCTCAAACTCACAGCAATCCTCCTACCTCTGCCTCCCGAGTGCTGGGATTACAGTCATGAGCCAGCACGCCTGGCCTTTTTTTTTTTTTAACCATCACATTTTTGAAATATTCACCACAAAGACACATTATCACAATGTTTGAGATAGTGGATAGGTTAACTACCCTGATTTTACATATCTCAGGAAAGCACAGTATGGACAATGGTTGTAGTTTAGTGGTAAAGAGAAGAAAGAAATGAGAGAAAAAAGAAAAGAAAGACATAATGGCACACATTTGTAATCTCAGCACTCTAGGAAGCTGAGGCAGGATGATCACAAGTTTGAGTCCAACGTGGGCAACTCAACAAGACCCTGTCTCAAATTGTTAACTGATAGTTAACAATTTAATAAGTTCAATCCAAAAATTAATACACTTATTCTAACTATTGTTCAAAAACTAATCAAACAGGCTGAGAATGTGGCTCAGAGAAAAGGCCCTGGGTTCAATCCCTAGTACCACAAAAAAACACAGTATACTCCTTAAATGTGTACAATTACAATATATCAATTAAAAATTTCAAAACATGTCTATAGAACTCCCCCAAGTCCTCCTAACCCATGTGCTCCATGTGGGCACGCTGGCACGGACACCCACGGGGAGCTACCACCTGATGGAGGGACACAGTGAGCGCCTCGTTTCAGATGATTCGCAGCAGCAAAAAGACCATCTGCGTCTACTGGAAGATCACAGAGGACGGCGGCCACTGGTCCGTGGACGGCTGCTCCCTGACACAGGTCAACCAGAGTCATACCGTGTGCCGTTCCACTCACCTGTCCAGTTTTGCTGTCCTCATGGCCTACACCAAACAGGTACAGGATAAGCTGTCCTCACTCTGCAACACAGCACACTGCAGGGCGTCAGCTGTCTCCTCTCATGACTGTGGGCCTGGGAGGGAGCCGCGCTCAGGGCTGTGCTATCCTTCACCCCAAGAGAATATTGTATCGCATGCAGCAAAATTCAGCATAGTATTTCAACTGAATGCACAGCACTTTGGCACCAATATAAGCCAAGAAATCCTGAGTTGAGGCATTGTAGGTCAGACCATCCACACACTGAGTGGGACCAAAAGTATCGAAGAACTGTAAACGTAGTGAAGTGGGCAGAGAAGTACAGAGGACACAATAACAAGGTTTGCCCAGGATTTTTTGAGCTTGGACTTTTCTGGTATTGAGAATGTTACATTCTCACACCCAGGTACAGGGAGGGCATCTTCTAGATGGACCTGTTCTCTCCTCTTTCTCAGGAAGCAAAGGAAAAGTTGGAGGGCCTTCTTGTACCTATTTTGGTTTGAGTTTGGATTTGAGTTTGTTGATTGGTTTTTCCAGTACTGGGACTGAACCCAGGGCCTTGAACTGCATTCCCTGGCCATTTCTTTCTTTCCTTTTGTTTGTGGTTTTGTTTTGACTTTTGGTTTTTAGGTGGGTTTTGTGTGTTTGTTATTGTTCATTGTCTTTGTGCTGAAGACTGAACCCAGGGCTATCTCCTTCAGACTGGTTTTTGTTTGTTTTGTTTTTAAGAAGGAGTCTCACTAAATTGCTCAGCCTGGCCTTGAACTCATGATCCTCCTGTCTCAGCCTCCCAGAATGCTGGGATTGTGTGCCTGGATCACCAAACTCAGGACTTCTGTTTTTTTTTTTTTTTTTTTTTAGGTTTTTTGAGACAGGGTCTCGCTTTTTTGTGGTTCAGGCTGGCCCTGAGCTCAGCCTCAAACTCACATCACAATCCTCCTGCCTCTGCCTCCCGAGTGCTGGGATTACAGGCGTGAGCCACCACGCCCGG
>PVIR01039140.1:0-14093 GCA_004026965.1 Petromus typicus | reverse complement strand
GGGCCTCTGATGTTCACTGTATAGTCGTGATTAAACGAGTGACTAAGGATTTTAGTTAACTCCTAGGTATCAGTGTTCTCAATAAAACGTGGTTTTCATGTTTTGGAAATGTCATGGGTTCCCTATTTGTTTTCCCTCCATAAGTTTGAAAATCTCAACCTGAACAGCAGAAAAAGGGAAGAACTGTTGGTTCTTACTCAGCCCAGTGGCCCACAGAGAAAAGAGCCCTTCTGTGGCCACGCGAGGTCAGGGCAGCAGCAACAGGGCCGAGAATCAGCAAAGCTCCTGGTTCCTGGCCAGTAAGGAGGTGAAGTTCCTGGAACAAATGGTCTCCTCGGAGCAACAACTCTCCGGTCTTAGCGTGCTCGCCTGGAGAGCTGGTTAGACACAAATGGTGGGCCCCGTCCCCAGAATCTGCGGTTCAGAAAGTCTCCTGTGTGATTCCCCAGGCCTCCGCGGGTTTGTGGTTCGCTTTTGCAAGTTTCCAGGAGATGTGGATGCTACCACGCTGCAGACCACTCCGCACTTGGGGCCCCCACCCTTGGAGCCCTGCAGCCCACCCTGGAATAGCCAGAGGAGCTTTAACAATGCGACCTCGGGCCCTCCCCTCCTTCATGTTAGGGTTAGCTGGGGTGCAGTGTGGTCTGGCCATTCAGGTTTGTGCAGCGCCCTCCAGTGATTCCACAACTCAAGGAAAGACTGCAGACCACTTTTCGGCACTATGGGGCGCAGATGGAAAGGGCCACGGGGTCAGTCGGCCTTGTCATACACTTCCCCCTGCAAGAACCGAAGGCATCTCTGTCCTCATCTTGGAAAACCTTGAGGATCTGAGGAGAATTTGCAGAATCTTAAAAGAGTCGGGCTCTCCAGGCATCTGCCTCCTACAACGTCCACCCAGTCAGGCTCTGAGGAAATCTCTGGGTTTCAACAGCCCCAGCTATTAACATGCTGACCGGCCGCTGCCCGCACCCACTGCCGCAGACTGGAGGCCTGAACGGCCCGGCGGCTCCTCTACCTTCCCAGACTCCTGCCTCTCCAGTCCTTCCTCCTTGTCCCCAGTCATTTTTTTACCTCATCTTTCCCGTTACATTTCTCTCCCTGTCTCATAATTACTTCGGTGCATTTCCATCTTCCTCCCAGAAAAAAATACGAGCCCCTGGAGGGTAATTGTCTTTTCCTGATAATCCAAGTACCTGCCTCGCTCAGGCTGTAAATGAATGCTTTGTGAATGAATGCTGAACAACATATTATTCAGATCATTTACTCCTCCCTCTGGGGCAAAAGAATTTCTTACTCTTCCTACTTTTCTTTCCATTTCCATATCTAATTGCTGAAGGCCTTGACCTTTTTCATAATTTAAAGGTAAAACTCAACTTGGTAAAATCTACCATAAATTCCAAAACAATCAAAGTAAGCCCAAACTATCTGAATGAAGTCCCCAAATAGAGTCCCAATCAGAGAGCTAAATAAAGTGAAGTGATTAAATAAGGAAAATGAGAAGTTTACTACTGCATTACGAGTTCCTGGTTTTACCTAAGTGAAAGATAAAAGCAGCACGCGGGAGCAGAGAACTCAACAGTCAGATCTCAGCCCCAGAAGCTCCTGGCAGCCTGGCATTCTAAACTTAGCCCGGGCACCGGGGCACCGTGTGTGTGAGTCACTGCCCTCCGCGACTTAAATCATCCCTCTTGTAAAACTTGTTAAAGAAAGACGTCACAGCAAATCAGATGTGGTGGCTAAGTTTAGCCACCTTCAGGATGTAAATATTGTAACTTATGTAGTTTCCACCATTTTCGTCTCAGGACTTATACTTGGGCATATGCTTGAGTATGTGTTTATGTACATACTGTAGCTAAAGATACACCTTCTGCCTAGAGATAGATTTTATATTTCTGTACATATGCATGCAAATACACACAGCAAGCACCTTGCACAGAAGCATCCTTGAGCTATTTTAAAAGGCAGCATCATTGTACTGACAAAGGTTCAGAATTTAGCACCTTGATTTGCCCCCAGCCTAACCTCCATGAACTGATATTCTCAGAAAGGCTGTGTGTGTGTGTGTGTGTGTGTGTGTGTGTGTGTGTGTGTGTGTGTGTGTGTAGGAAGACAGGAAGATCCGCCCTCACCCAGCCCTGGCTTCTCCACAGACAAGGCCACTCACAGCAGCCGCGCAGGCAGATGCTATCTGCTGGAATGTGGGTGCCAGTTGAGTTCTGTCTGCCAGAAATCCTTCCCCGGGACCCCAGGGAAGCCCGAGGGTCCAGCCATCACAGGACCTTATCTTGAAGAGTCTCCCTCATGAGCTCCTCATTTTTGCCTGAGCAGGATGCTGGCAAAGGTTGCTCATTTAAAATTAGAGAATGGAAAGGTTAGTTTATCTGCTTAACCCACCACTGTCATCTAATTAAGACAAGGACCATGGAAAAACGAGAAAAGAGAGGGCTGCCTGCCTGCGGAGAGGCTTAAGAGCTGAGACGTGCTCAGAAGGAGGAAGTCAGAAGCCTGGCCAGCCCTGCAGCTGCCCAAGGGTCCTGAGCAGCAAGGGCAAGTGCAGGTGAGAGTAGCAGGGACAGGAGGCCAGGCAGGTGTGCGTACAGGGCCACCTGGCCATGACCTAAACTGACCACTGCTTGAGAATCTGTCATTTCTTTTTTTTTTTTTTTTTTTTGAGACAGAGTCTCGCTTTGTGGTTCAGGCTGGCTCTGATCTCAGCCTCCAACTCACATCACAGCAATCCTCCTGCCTCTGCCTCCGAGTGCTGGGATGACAGGCGTGAGCCACCACGCCCGGCTTTTTTTTTTTTCTTTTTTTAATTGAAACATTTTTGGTACATTACATATACTCATCATGATTGCACTCCACAATGGGGATTTGTACCAGTATGAGACACAACTTAATTCTCATTTTTTCCCATAGCCCTACCCACCCTACCACCCCCCCACATACATAAAATTTGTTTCCTTTCTTTTTTGTTATAATCTCATTATTTTTCCTCCTTCACCCTATTTCACTTTGAGTATTCTCTATATCACAATATATATCATACAATTCCAGAACTCATTTACATCTTTATTTTCTCATACCAGAGAAAAGATGCGACATGTACCTGTGACCTATTTATTTCACTTATGAGGATATCCTCAAGGTATATCCATTTAAGTATAAACGATTCAAACTTATCGTTTTTTATGGCAGAGTAATACTTCATTCTGTAGAAGAACCACAGCTTTTTTATCCAGTCTCCAGTTGATGGACATTTGGGTTGTTTCCAAGATTTAGCAATCACAAACTGAGCTGCTATAAACATGGGTGCACATATGTCACTGTGATATGAATCTTTTAATTCTTTTGTGTATATACCTAGCAGAGCAATGGCTGGGTCAAATGGGACCTCCAATCCTAGCTTTTTGCGGAATCTCCAAACTGATCTCCACAGAGGTTGTACGAGTCTACATTCCCACCAGGAGTGGAGAAGGATTCCTTCTTCTCCACAACCTCGACAACTTTTGCTACTGGCTAATTCTGAAATGGCAGCCATTCTTTGTGGAGTGAGATGAAAGTTCAGTGTTGTTTTCATTTGCATCTCTCGAATGACTAATGATGTTGAACATTTCTTCATATGCTTCTTAGCTGCTCTTACTTCTTCCTCTGAAAAATATCTGTTCATTTCAGATGCCCATTTTTGAATTGGGTCTATAAATTTGGGTGGGCTGATTTTTTTTTCAGCTCTTTATATTTTCTAGATAGTAGCCCTTTGTCTGAGGAACAGCTGGTAAAGACTTTTTCCCACATTGTTGGTTGCGTTTTTGCTCTATTGGTGGTTTCCTTTGCTGTGCAGAAGCTTTTTAAAAGAATGAGGTCCCATTTGCTGATTTCTTCTGCCAATTCCTGTGCTAAGAAGGTTGTTTTTTTGCTGTTGTTATTGTTTTTTATTTGGTTTTTTTAAGGTTTTTTGAGACAGGGTCTCGCTTTGTGGTTCAGGCTGGCCCTGAGTTCAGCCTCAAACTCACATCACAGCAATCCTCCTGCCTCTGCCTCCGAGTGCTGGGATGACAGGCGTGAGCTACCACGCCTGGCACTGTGGTATGTGGTACTGATTGCTGCTGGGCGTGAGTCTCCACGCCCAGTATTGTTATGTGGTTACCGGATCGAACCTGGGCCCTTGCACTTGCGAGACAGGCGCTGGAACCACTGAGCTATATCCCCGGCCCTTATAGAGGTTTTGTTCAAGAAATCTTTCCTTAGGCCAATGTCTTCAAGAGTTTTACTTAACCTGTTTTGCAGCAGGTTTAGAGTGTCTGTTTTAATATTTAGGTCTCTTATCCACTTTGATTTTAGCTTGGTATACGGTGAAAGAGCTAGGTCTAGTTTTAGTCTTTGGCAAGTTAAAGCCCAGTTTTTCCAGCACCATTTGTTAAAGAGGCTATCTTTCCTCCACTGAGGATTTTTGGCTCCTTTTTCAAAGATGAGGTGGCTCAGTGTATCTGAAGTAGTTTCAGAATTTCTAGTCTACTCCATTGATTCTCAGGTCTGTTACTTTGCCAGTACCATGCAGTTTTTATCATGATGGCTTTATAGTATAGTTTCAGGTTCGGAGTTGTAATATCCCCCACCATGTTCCTGTTGCTTAGAATTGCTTTGGCTATTCTAGGTCTTTTGTGGTTCCAGATGAAAGCTTGGATTTTTTTTTTTTTTTGTAGATCTGTGAAATATGCTGTTGGGATGTCAATCGGGATTGCGTTGAATCTGTATGGTAGTTTTGGGAGTATAGCCATTTTGACAATATTTGTTCTTTCTACCCAGGAGCCAGGTATGTCTTTCCATTTTTTGATATCATCTTCTATTTCAGAGTGCTATAGTATTTCATTGGGGCCTCATGAGTTCCCAAGGAATGCAGTTTTATTTCCAGTTCCATTTGGAGGGAGAATGTGAGATCCCAGAGCTAAGTGGCACATCCAGGGTCACTCAGCTACTGAGCTACCTGCACCTGGACACGCCCACACCGGGACACGCCCACACCTAGACACACGCATGCCTCAGCACCGCCCTCGCTATCCGCCTGCCACTGCATCCACAGTAGTCACCTTTTCTGTTTTGGAAATGCCCTTCACTGGGGGCAGTGGCACACACTTGTAATACCCTCTCTGTACTTGGGAAGCTGAGGCAAATGGATCGCCAAGTTTGATCCCGGCTGGACAACTTAACAAGACCTTATCTCAAAGTAAAAAAGAACACAGGATCGGGGCAGAAGCTGCATGGTAGAGTACTTGCCTGGCGTGCGTGTGGCCCTGGATTCAACCCCCAGTGCTGAAAAAAAAAGTCCTCTTTAAATGTTTTTCTGTCAGCTATCTTAGATCTAACTGCTCAAGGGTGATAATTGGTGCCATGTAAATAACATATTTAATGTTTTAAAGCCTCTTATGAACTCTTTTTTTTTTTCATTAAAACAGCTATGGCATTTTTGACATCTTTTATTTTTTCAGGTCTTTAATCAATTCCACTGCTCATCTGCAATCCCTTTCCAATTTTACCACATTCACCTTCAGACATGGAGGCCACAACACACTACACTGGATGCAACACTCCGAGGAGCAGAACAATAAAAAGTGTTCTCCCAGCTCCCAAAAGAAAAATACACAACAAAGCCAGGGTCACGTTCGTGCCAAAATCTCACTGACATACAGCAGCCGTGCGTCGCCCGCTTCGACATGACTCGGTTCGCGGCACCTACCCTGGTCTCGGCAGTGGCCGGTGCCAGGTGCTCTGTGAGCCCCTGGGCTGACCCTCCACGAACAGCACCACTGAGAACAGAGGTCCACAGAAGTCCAGGCTCTCAAATATGCTAAGGGCAGCCACATCTCATTATCGCCGATGGCTGGAGTCATGGGAGCTAAGACAAAAAAAAAAATGCTTGATCCAGCACCTTTGCGAGGAACATGAAACACATAGGTATCTGGGCGCCAGGGAGGCTCCTGTAGGTCCAAGGAGCCTAAGGACATCTGCTGATGATTTAAACTGAACCGTCTAGAGAAAGTATCCTCGTGATCGTCACGCACCAGCTACTCGGTTCCATAGTGAAGACAGCAAAATGCAAGGAGCCGAGGTCCCCGGGGCTGGTTAGGAGAGTGAGCAGCAGGGAGGCCCATTGCTTTCCTCATCCACCCCTTCCGTGCACATATTCAGCCTAGCTCTTTGCTCCTGCTGCCGAACAACTACCTTTTCTTTTCCACAAGGCAAAACAAAACCGAGTGAGTAAAAGCCCCAGAAATGTTCTAAGGAAGGATGAAGACAGAACCCCCCATAACTGAGAGGAAAACAAGAACACAGTCAGTCAAGAGCCTGCGGTGCTGCCAGCAGCACGGCTGGCTCCATCGCTAAAGCCCTGACAGTTAAGAGCGATGCGCTGGCTGCTCGGCGTCCCAGGCCCCAGGCCCTGCCACAAGTATTTATTCTGTCTCAGGTCATCTACTATACAATTTCTCAGTGTTGAGTGTGATCATGAAGTATACAGAAAACTTACCAATAAAATCAGTTTAAGAAAAACTGCTCTTTTCATGCTTTTTTCCATAATCTGCGAAGAGATGCCCACTGGGTCCCACACAGGGCCCTGGCCACCTCCCCTCTCCTGCACTGCGTCCAGGACTCAGATGCTGCCTAGATGAGGCATTGTCAGTAGGCTAACCTGAAGGCACATTGCACCAGAAGGTACCTAGACAGCCGGCAAAATCAAGGTGAAATTAAGACTTGAATCTACTTCTGAAAGGATCGTTGACCCCGATGTTGCGCGAGCCTAGTGAACACAATGAGGACAAGACGTTCCTGCATCGTCCTGCTCCCAGCAGCCCTGCTGACAAGAGTCAGGATGGGGCAACAGCCTTTCACTCATAAGCAGACGGATAAGGGAGATACAGCATTTACAGGCAGTGAGCTATTGTCCAGCCATAAAAAGTAAATCAAATGCTATGCTGGGAACGCACCAGGAAGACACTGTGCTAAAGGAAGTAAGCCAGCGCCTGAAGCACAAGGCCCACGTGGTGCCGCCTCTGGGGGACATCCAAAGCTACCAACTCACCATAGCAGAAGATGGAGCTGTGGCCACCAGAAGCCATGAGGAAGGGAAGCAAGGAGAGACTCGAGTATAAAGCTTCAGAGGTACGAGATGCAAATTCCCTAGAGCCCTGCTATTGGACAGGGCTCCTGTTCATAGTTAGTATATGATACTGGACACTAAGATTTCATGTGAGTGAGGAGAGTTCATGTTATATATTTAATCACTATTTTTAAATACCCTATCTCCCTCTACTGCAGTATACATGGGAAGTTCAAATGACAATAAAATTACATGCATGTCAAAATAAAGGAACGTTAGAGGCTGAGGATTTAGCTCTGTGGTTCTAGTGCCTGCCTTACAAGCACAAGGTCCCCAATTCCTGGTAACCACAACGCAGTGCTGAGCATGGTGACTCACACCCACCAGCAATCAGTACCACATACCCCAATACCAGGCGTGGTGGCTCGTATCTGTAATCCCAGCACTTGGGAAGCAGAAGCAGGAGGCTCACCTAAACTACAAAGTGAGACCTTGCCTCAAAAAAAAAAAGGAACCTTATACGTTGTCAGTGAGAATACAAATCAGCACAGGCACTTTGGAAATGAATATGGAACTTCCAAGAAAACCAAACTTAAAACACCACGTGATCCAGCTGTTCCGCTTGTGTGTATATGCACAGAAGAAGGAAGCTCACACAGGAGAGTGATGCTGCATACGTGTGTGTTACGACACGACACAATTCACAATAGCCAATTACAGGATTCTCTGGGAGCCCCCAACAGATGAACAGATAACAAAACTGTGCATATAATGCACAGTGGAGCAATAATCAGCCATCAAGGAAAAGAATCAAATCATATTACTTGCAGGAAAACAGATGGATCTGGGGATCATCATGTTAAACGAAATAAGTATCAGATGTGTAAATATCGTATCTTTTCTCTGGTATGAGAAAATGAAGATGTAAATGAGTTCTAGCACATATAGTAGATATTATGAAATAGAAAATATTTAAAAGGAAATAGGAGGCCGGGGATTTAGCTCAGTGGTTCCGGCACCTGTCTTGCAAGCACAAGGACCCGGGTTCGATCCCCGGTAACCACATACCACATTGGGTGTGGAGACTCACACCCAGCAGCAACCAGTACCACATACCACAGTGCCGGGCATGGTGGCTCACACCTGTAATCCCAGCACTCGGGAGGCAGAGGCAGGAGGATTGCTGTGACGTGAGTTTGAGGCTGAGCTCATGGCCAGCCTGAACTACAAAGTGAGACCCTGTCTCAAAAAACCTAAAAATAAAATAAATAAATAAATAAATAAAAGGAAATAGGGCCAGTTGCAAGAGCAAGGACCCGGGTTCAATCCCCAGTAACCATATATCATACTGGGTGTGGAGAGTCACGCCCAGCAGCAATTAGTACCACATACCACAGTGCCGGGCGTGGTGGCTCACGCCTGTAATCCCAGCACCCGGAAGGCAGAGGCAGGAGGATTGCTGTGATGTGAGTTGGAGGCTGAGCTCTGGGCCAGCCTGAACTACAAAGTAAGACCCTGTCTCAAAAAAAAAAAACAAGAAAAAAGAAAAGAAATAGGGTGTAAGGGTAAATAACAAAAGAAAAAAGAATGTGATAGTAATTTAAAAAGGAAACAAAGCTTAGTATATAGAGGTGGGGGTTGTAAGGTGGGTAGGAAAATGGAAAAAAATGAGAATCAAGCTGTGTCATATACTGGTACAAACTCTCAATCTGAATGCGATGATGATGTGTATTCATAATGTACCAATAAAGATTTGAATTTAAAAAAAAATAAATAAGTATCACGTTTTTCCCGATATATGGAATCTAGAAAAAAGAAAACAGTCAAAATGAGAGAAGAGAGATGATTCACAAAGAAAAAGGGGGTAAAGGGCAGGAGAAAAAGTGGAGAAGCTAATGGAAGGAAGGAGATAATTGAAGTGTGTCATATGCATGAATGAAATTGTCATTAAAACCCAATATTCTGTCTAACTGACGTGTGCTAGTACAGAATAACGATCGTGCATACATCCACAGTGAGACAGGGCGCTTAAGAACAAATAAAGACGGGGCTCTGGTGTAGGCTCTTACAGGCGACCCTGCCGAGCGCTCCCAGACCCCCTCACGGGTGTGTGAGCTGTACCTGTGCTCAGAAAGGCCCACTTTCCTCTCGCCATATTGAAACCTGATACTTTTGAAAAAAAGGCCCTTTGTTTTCATTTTGCCCTGAGCCCCGCATGTTATGTAGACAGTTCTTCTAGAACTAAGTGCATCTGTTCACACATGATCACTCCACGTGCCTGGAAAGTGGCGCCATTCCATCTGTAATGTGCTCGCCACAGAGCCCAGGTTAGACAGTAAGAAAAGAAGACAAGAGCTTAGACACAGCTGTCTTATTCTGGTAGGTTTTTATAACCACATGAAGTAACTAAACTGGGGCCTGGGGCATGACAATGGAAGTAAAGATATTTGGAAATCCCTTACGTTGAGCATCCCTCTCTCTACCTGAGAGGGCCCAGGCCCGGGCAGGCACATTGCCATGGCCACCCTCCCCAGCACATCTCCCCCTGCAGGGCTGCTCCCTGCCAGCCTCCAGTCCCACATCTTCTGATGACATCTTTCACTCCCAATCGATCCTGTGCACTTAGCACAGTAAGGGTAACTTCTAGAACAGACAGGTAAACAATGCACGCCTTCACCAAGGCTCCAGCTCGGTTCTTTGGAAGATTCCTTCAGGATCATCTATGGAACCAGAAGGTAGAGATGCTTTTAGAGACTCAGGTGTCTTTAAACAACTAGGCAGGCAGTCAAGTTGTCTGTAGTGTGTAGACAAATTAGATGAAAAGAAAATCCTACCTCTAAATTGCTTTAATCTACAGGGATGAGAGTAGCTAAAATTACATCAAGATAAAGTAAGATAAAGCCTTAATTCGTAAGCTTGTTTCTCTTTTCTCCTAAGGTAGGATGGCTTTCACAGTAATATTAGAGATATAATTTACTTGTTCAGAAAGACTGATTGTCTACTGACAACACAGAAATTCCTCACTGCAACACAAAGATCCCAGGAAGAAAAGGCAGGAACTCATCTCCATTTCTGATAATAACAAAGAGAATGCGCTACTTAATTTATGCAAAATTCAAGACCTTATCGTAGCAATTGCAATATCCTTCCTCAGTACCCTTCAGCCCTTCTGCCAGGATGCCTGGCCAGCAGCGCACTGAGCTCGTGTACCTCGTGGCTTTTTCTCCTCCCCTCTCTGACTGAAGACCAATAACCTCATGATCAGCAAACAGGATCTGCACATGGGATCATTAGTTCCTGCATAATTATAAAAGTCATGTGACCAATGCGTGTCCCAGCAAAATCACAATCCCAGGATAGATTCCAGCTCATCAAGGCTAAGCGTGTTATTTCTCAGCTCCCTCTCAGTCCTAGCATCTGGTGTCCACGTGCCAGAAAGTCTATGACAGGAAATAAGTCAGATTGCCTTTCTCGGATGAACCCTGTTTACGCTCAGAGTGGAACAACCAGAGAGATCTTAGCAGGGGATCCTCAGAAACAGCTGCACCTGCCAGTGAGATGGAAAATTCCCAGCCACTCAAGAAAGCCTCATCTCTATCCATGTATTGTTTAAATGCCTTCTTTTTTTTTTTTTAAACTTTTCATGAAAGCTTAAATTTTGGAAACACCAATGTTAATAAGGGTCAAATATACTTGGAGTCTTCAACCAACCTTAAAGGATCTGGGCTTTATATTGATGGTCTCTATTTTCTTAGAAAACAAATTCCTTTAGGGCCAGGGAGTTAGCTCAGTGGTTCCGGCGCCTACCTTGCAAGCGCAAGGGCCCGGGTTCAATTCCCGGTAATCACATAACAATACTGGGTGTGGAGACTCACCCCAGCAGCAACCAGTACCACATACCACCGTGCCAGGCGTGGTGGCTCACGCCTGTAATCCCAGCACTCGGGAGGCAGAGGCAGGACGATCGCCGTGATGTGAGTTTGAGGCTGAGCTCAGGGCCAGCCTGAACCACAAAGCGAGATCCTGTCTCAAAAAAAAAAAAAAAAAATTTGAGATGGTCTAAAGGAATTTGTTTTCTTTCTTTTTTTTTGAGACAGGGTCTCGCTTTGTGATTCAGGCTGGCACTGAGCTCAGCCACAAACTCATCACAGCAAATCTCTGCCTCCCAAGTGCTGGGATTACAGGCGTGAGCCACGACGCCCGGCACGGTGGTATGTGGTACTGACTGCTGCTGGGTGTGAGTCTCCACACCCAGTATAGGTATGTGGTTACCAGGGATCGAACCCGGGTCCTTGAGCTTGCAAGACAGCCGCAGGAACCATTGAGCTAAATCCCCAGCCCCCATCTCAAATTCTTAACGAGTACCTACTATGATAAAGCTTCATATTACTGCTCCTACCCATCACTAAGGAGCATAAGATTTACCACCTGCTTAGATCAGAAAGAAGAAAACGAAACAAGGAAAGCAAAAAGGGACAACAATTCTTTAATGATCAGATAACCTCAGCACACATACCTTTGGTGTTCAGAGGAGGAAGCTTTGGTTCCATTACTCAGCAGGTATCTGTTGCTGCCCAATTCCTTCCTTACATCTATTCAAAATCCTTTATGCCAAAACTTTGATAAATTCTTTCCTAATATCTATGTGGGAAATGACCACTCACCAACTTCTATGGATTTAATGTTAAGTCAAGAAACACTGATGGAGGACCAGGGATGTAGTTCAGCAGTGCCACACCTGCCTAGACAGCACAAGGTTCTGAGTTCTATTCCAGATATCAGAAAAAAAAAAGCACTGATTGAGTTTCCACTATGTGCCAGAAACTGCAGGCTCTATCATTAGAAAATGAAATAATGATCGTCCTTGTCCTGTCAGCAAAGGACATTCCTCTAGACAAATATTCTACTCGTATCATGAAGAAATGCAGCAGGAAAACAAAAAGAAGCTAGTCCTGCCTTTAAGATAAACGGCGTTTCACCACGAAAGCAGAAGCATTATAGAGAGGTGGGCCATAGAGAGAAGGTGATCGATGAGGACAGACAGGAGGCTGAGGAGAAATTAGCCATAGTTAAAAAAAAAAAAAAAGACATTGCAGAGACTTTGGAATCCATCCGATGGGCCAGAAGACACCACAAACTCTTTTTCAAGCCAACATATAGAGATAACATGGCCGACATCTTTATACTACTCAGGACATAGGCAGAAGGGGCTGAGGAGGATGGGTGATTAGGGCCTGCGTGCTGAGAGCGTATCACAAAACAGCCAAGAAGAGTATGTGAACGTGGAGTTGTGCAGAAACAGGAACGAAAAATCCAGACTACGGGCAAGGTTAGACAGAGTGAAGGGAGCAGAAGAACCACTCTAAGTCTGCGGCTTGGGTAGGGTGGTGGACAGAAGCCCAGGGACAGAGAACCGAAATAAATGTGAAGCATAATTTAATTTGAGATGCTCACAAGACACCCAGGTGAATGTGCCAATCGAGGATGACAGCATCAGAAGTCATCAGACCATCAGACCATGCTACATGAGATCATCGAAGCTCAAACATAGGACAGCGACAGCAAACTTCCTGGAGACAGAATGCCCAAACTGCACCCAAAACCCGCTTATTTATCAACACTGCACTGTTACCTGATGCTCAGCGGCTGGGGCAACTTGGCTCACATGCTGTCAGAGAGGGCTCTGGGGGCCGCAGGTTCACCACGACGGCCCTAAGAGAAAACGGGAGGAGAGAACTGAGAACACCCACGCGGGGAGGAGGGTAAAGAGAATCAAGGTATGTTAGGTATATGTACCTACTCCCTAAAATGAATATAAACACTGTGTATGATAAATGTGTGTTAGGAAGGAGGAAGGGAGAAAGCAAAGTCTTAGGTGCCGGGTCCTGTTCCCGAGGACTACTCATCTGGCATCGGACCGCGGGCGGGGTCATCACAGGAGACTAAATGGCGGAGAAACCTTTATTGCTAGCGCTCTCAGCCCTTATATACAGCCCCACTTCCTTGTTTTCAACCGCCCCAAACCAGCCCCATAGGGGGTAGTCTTTGTCTATTTGTTTTTCTTTAATCACTGTGGCCCGAGGGGCCGCTGTGTACAGCCGCCTTGCACTTCCTTGATGGAGCCGTTGTTTAGCCTCAGGGGACCCCACACTTAGGAGCCAAGTGAAAAGCTAGGAATAAAGGAGCTGCTATAAAGAGACAATGTAAAAACATACAATGAACAAAAGCCTCTTTAACTAATGGTGTTGGAAAAACTAATTTTTCACATGCAGAAGCCTGAACTACATCCCTCGCATTCTGCACTGATATCAAACCAAATGGATCACTTGGATATAAAGAGAAGCTCAGAAACAGCTGGAAGTCAACACAGGAGAAACACTTGAAGCCCAGGCGCAGGATCGGACTTCCTGAGCAGAACCTCAGTAGCACTGGAAATAGCATCAAGAATCGCCAAATGGGATCACATCAACTCACAACACTCCTGCAGCACGAGGGAAACCACCATGGCCGTGAAAAGACAACCTAGAAAATTGGAAAGTTTTGTCAGCTACTCTTCTGATGAGGACTAATATCTAGGACATACGAAGAACTCAAAAAATCAACCCTCAAAGACTAAATGAACCTGAGGCACAGTTCACAGCTCCGCTTTCCCTACGTCCCTGGTTTCCCTCAAGTTCTGAAGGATTTGTCATAGCAATGAGCTAAAGTCCCGGAAGCTGGGAACCTCTGGACAGCCCAGCATTAAGGGAGGACTGAAGCGTCCACTACTTTGAATGAGGATCTTGCAAATATTCATGATGTTGGCAGAAAGCCAGCTTCAGTCAGCTTCTGGAAAACCCTCATTTGCCTTCCACAGTGTTGGAGGAGAGATATTTACAGAATTTTCTGAGCGCTCATCAGATAAACTCTCACTGGAAGCAACAGTGGAACGAAGAGCTGAACTTCTGACAAACTGCCACTGAAGACTACAGAGATTTAACAGATCACAAACAGGACACTC
>PVIR01039139.1:0-14133 GCA_004026965.1 Petromus typicus | reverse complement strand
CACAGCACTGTGGTATGTGGTTCTGATTGCTGCTGGGCTGAATCTCCACGCCCTGGCATGTCTGTGGTGGTTACCAATCGAACCCAGGCCCTTGCATTTGCAAGGCAGGAGCCGGAACCACTGAGCTAAATCCCTGGCCCAGGAAAATATTTTTTTTAAAGGCAATTTCATATACAGAATGGTTTCTACTTTGCTTTGTCTTTCTCAGTATCAGGGATTGAATTCAGGACCTTGTACTTGCCCTACTGGGCTAAATCCCCAGCCCTTATTTTGTTTTTTGAGAACAGGTATCACTGTGTAGTAGTTCAAGCAGGCCTTGAACTATGTAGCCTTGGCTGGCCTTGCAATCCTCCTGCCTCCGCCTCCTGAATGCTGGGATTATAGGCATGTTCCACTGTACCTTACTAGGATAGTTTCTACTTTTAAAATGACCAGAACAAAATGATTCTTAGAAAAGACAATATAATCCAGTGATTACAGTGAAAGGACTAGATCTGGGAACTGATCAAGAACCACTGTGGCATCACAAACCTGATGTAAAGTTATACTACAAAACTAGAATAAAAAAGTTCTCAACAGGGCCGGGGAGTTAGCTCAGTGGTTCCGGCGCCTGTCTTGCAAGCGCAAGGACCCGGGTTCGATTTCCCGGTGACCACATAACAATACTGGGTGTGGAGACCCACAACCAGTACCACATACCACAGTGCCGGGCGTGGTGGCTCACGCCTGTAATCCCAGCACTCGGGAGGCAGAGGCAGGAGGATTGCTGTGATGTGAGTTTGAGGCTGAGCTCAGGGCCAGCCTGAACCACAAAGCGAGACCCTGTCTCAAAAAACCTAAAAAAAAAAAAAAAGTAGAATTTAGAATATTTCTAGTTTCAAGGTTCTGTCTAGCAGAGTTAAATAATTCTGACTTAGTGATTTTGAGGTTTTGCTTTGTTTTGTTTTGAGACAGTGAAAAGCAGAAGATCTGTGTCAGTTGAGCCATAGTTTGCCCTTTGGTGGATTCTTCCCAGTTTAAACACAAGCATCTGGGTGGGCTGCAGATGGAGCTGCAGGAGGATTGGTGTCAGACACCTGCCAGCTTGTGGAGCTCACAGATCTCATTATAGCAGTCCCTTGATACTAGAACTGCCAGAGTGTCCTAAAAATAAAGATGGCCAGTAGTAGGGGAAGCTAGCAAGATGAGTGTGATCTTTCTCTTCATGGACTGCCTTGAGAAGTTTGTGTGTCAGGTTCAGAATACCAAGTAAAGTCAGTTTTGATATTCTCATACTGTTGTTTTCCAGAAAGTGAGAGCAGTTATTCCTCTTTAGGATTGAGTAAATAAGTACTTGTTAGATTTTTTTTCTCCTAAGGAGACAGATGTCAAAGGACCCAAGTGATCCCCCACCACCAATTTGGATTAAGCCTATTATTCTCCTACCGTCCCCCTACTACTGGGGATCGAACTCAGGACCTTGTGCCTGTGAGGCAGGCAGGCACCACTAAACTAAATCCTCAGCCCATGGGCTTATTATTCTGAGATTATTGTCCAGGACAGTCTTGGTCTCAAAAAACTCTGTCCCTTCAGCTGCAGAAAATACAAAACTCTGAATAGAAACCTAGCTATGTTACTGACATACTGGTTAGAAATAGGGTGGATAGCCACTCGTGGTGACTCACCCCTGTAGTCTCAGCACTGGAGAGGCTGAGGTGGATGGAGGATTGCCAAGAGTTTGAGGCCAGCTTGACTAAACCTTATCTCAAAAATCAAAGCAAAAAGTATGGATAAGGGAAAGTTAAAAAAAGGTCAAATGCCATATGTATATATACTATTTTCTTACAATGGATGTATTTAATATGTATCACAGATGTATGCTAAAAAGAAAAGTTAAAAAAAAAAAAACAATTTGTGTGGATAAGTCTTTTGGGATCATATATACCAGTACATGGAGCAAAGTCTACTTAGGGCTATAAACATAGAATCTGCAATAGGTCATGCCTGTGTTTTGATTGGCCTATTTTCTGTATAAGTTATCTAGGCTCTTTAAATGGACCTTAGACTTTTCAACTGTAAAATGGGATAAAACCTTCCTATTTTAAAGAACTGTGAGGATGAAATAACCTAATACACCATAAATTCTGGCGTATGATAAATGTTAATGGACAGAAGAGACTAATTCCTTGAATGTATGTGCAGTAAAACTAGAGACACTGAGTGGATATTTAACTCAGTGATTCCCGAGTCTGCCTGTCAAGCGCAGGTGCTGAGTTTGATCCCCAGTACCACATACCACAATTCTGGGCATGTGGTGGCATGTGCCTATAATCTTAGTACTTGGGAGGCAGAGGCAGGGGATTGCCGAGAGTTCAAGACTAGCCTGAGCTACATAATGAGTTCAGGACCAGCCTGAACTACAAAGTGAGGGCCTGTCTCAAAAAACTTAAAAACAAAACAAAATAAACCCCCAAGAAACCCAACCTAGAGACAGTGTAGGGGCCAGGGATTTAGCTCATTTGCTAAAGAGCCACTTGCAAGCACAAGGTCCTCAGCTTGATCCCCATTGTGGGAAGCAGGAGGGAACAAAACAAAAACTACACATTGCTCTGGAAAACACAGCCTAGAGATATATGTTATGGTAGTGTGTTTAGCTTGAATTCATTAGTGGAGGGCCAGAGATATAGTTCAGCAGTGCCGTATGTGCCTGGTAAGCACAATCTCTTGAGTTCAATTCCTAGTACCAAAAAGTAAGGAAGGAGTTTTGAATTCATCAGTGAAGCAAACCTAGAAAGGAGAGTGGGATGGTCACCTCCACAGTGGACGGGCCATTCCTCCAAGTTCTAAAAGGTAAACTAAGTCTAGGAGAGTAGAAGTGGAGGCCACGGTGTTCCAAGCAGAAAGAACAAGGGCAGAAGAGAATGTGGCCTAGGAGGGGATCTCGGAGAGTTCCACTACAGTCAGAAGGAGGGACTTCAGTGGGATAATGGGGAGTTCAGATGGTGGGCTAAAATTGGACTTGATTCTTCAAGGGTAGGAAATAATCCAATGATTTTAAGCATGGAGATAATATCAGATATATTTAAGGAAGAAATTGTCCTAACAGATTGTTAGAGGCAAGGAACGGGAGGATGTGGTATTCTTCCTTGTAGAGATGATACTAAGATGACATGCAGAGATGCAAGGAACCAGGCTGGCATGGGCACATGGATTTCTGACAAAGGCTGTGGACTATAAACTGGGAAGGTAAAGGTAGTAAAAAGAGAAAATGCGATTTTTTTGTGGTACCAAGGATTGAACTTGAGCCCTTGTGCTTCCAAGGTAGGCATAGTACCACTTGAGCTATGTCCCTGGTCCGAAAATGCTTTTTCTAATAACTGGAGTTCCATTTGGTTATAGTTAAGTATGAGCAAGTTATACAGAGAAAGATTTATTTGGGCAGATATATATGTTAGTTTTTTGTTTTGTTTTGTTTTCCCTTCTTTTCTGTTTTTTCCCATAGGGCCAGGGATCAGACTTGAGTCCTTGTGCTTCCAAGGTAAGTGTGATACCACTTGAACTAAATCCCTGGCCCTTTGTATGTGTTAGTTTGACCAGAGCAGTGATAGCAAGCCTTTTAGAGCTTTCAATGATAACAAAGAGCCTGCTGTGGCTTCTGTACTGTAGATTTGCCACCACTGCCCTAGAGAGATTTGAACATAACTTTGTAGAAAATAAGTAATAATGGGGCCAGGGAGTTAGCTCAGTGGTTCCGGCGCCTGTCTCGCAAGCGCAAGGACCTGGGTTCGATTCCCCGGTAACCACATAACAATACTGTGTGTGGAGACCCACACCCAGCAGCAACCAGTACCACATACCACAGTGCTGGGCGTGGTGGCTCACGCCTGTAATCCCAGCACTCGGGAGGCAGAGGCAGGAGGATTGTGATGTGAGTTTGAGGCTGAGCTGAGGGCCAGCCTGAACCACAAAGCGAGACCCTATCTCCAAAAACCTAAAAAAAAAGAAAATAAATAATAATGAAAGTTTGTGTGGAGCTGGATACTTCTAAAGTGAACCGAGGAATGCCAGGCGTTCAAAGAAGAGCCAGGGGAGTGGTGCGGAGAAATGTTCCTGCTGCCCCTGTTCCTGAGTAACCTGGAAGTTGCACAGACTTACAGGCATCTTGGGACATACACTGACCTGAGAAGATAACCTAGATGAGACACTGTGCACAAACTATTTGAGAAAGGGTCTCTCGATTCTTTAAGTCAGCTCACAATTTCTGCCAAGAAAACAATCTCTCCCCTAGGACAGACACCTGCAGTTTGTGACGAAAATAGATGATGAAGCACAGTGTCCAGAACTGCTTGCAGCCAGGCTTTTAAAAGGCTTTTATACTTTGGGCAGGCTACCCAGAACACTCATCTTCCTTCTGTCTCTTTATATTATCCACCTCACACGGTTCTTGTTTTTTTCCTGTCCATCCCTGAGACATACTATTCTTCCTATACCCTTTAAATGGGAAATCTGTTAGCACTTAATGCTAGTGCTTTACTTGGCTGTCAGTGTTTGTCACATTACCAGTTGGGTGAGCCTGGCTGGAGGTGGGGGGCTGTCCTGCCCTTTCAGAGATTAGCCCACACAGCATTGTACTTAGGTACCCACACGGGAGCAGAGGCAAGCTGGCTGGAGTCGGAACGCAGAAGCGTGATCCTGTGGGTGGAGGATGTTAATAGCTTTAAGATTTTGTATCAAGACAAAGCTGATGGGCTTTACAACCAATGGAACTTTTGTAACTTCATTTTGGTTTTTTGGGTTTTTTTTCCTTGTCTTAACATTCAACAATTCTGATTGCTTATAAAGCACAGCTTATTCAATACTTTATTATGTCTTGATCAGATCAACATGTTTAAAAAATATCTACTGCCTCCCATGTTAATATTTTCTTCTTTATGTGTGTTCTGAGTAATTGGTACAATAAATGAGCATTTTCGTCAGGGGTGGCTTCTCCCCCGTGCGGGTGAAATTTTGTTGTTGGATGACTTAAAAACATCTTATGTAGAAAATACAAATATTAGTACAGTATGTAAGCAGATACATAGTCTGTCTGTGGTATCAAAATTTGTAAATGGTTCTAATTAAAGGTAAAATATCTAAGGAGACTAATGAGGACAGCAGTGATAAAAGATTTTTTTTAAAACATGAGGCTTTAAAAAAACACGGGGTATATAGCTCACACATATAGAGCACATACCTAGCACACAAAAGGCACTGGCTTCCATCCCTAGCACCCCTCCCCCCAGCAAGATCTACAAGGCTCCCCTGGTCAGGATCTATAGTGCCCAAAGTCAGGGTCCCTGGCAGGTAGTTAGTATACCTACTCCATTTTTCATCTCTAAAACCAGCCTGAGGGTGGTTAATGGTTTTACTGTCTCAGATACTTCAAATACATAAGTGCTTTTAGGGTTATTATGGTACAGTATGTATTTCTAATACTTACAGGAATACAAACAATAATTTAGAAGATGTATTTAGAGCTTGGGCAGTGACACATACTTGTGGTCCCAGCCCTGTGACAAGATAAGGTAGAAGGACTGCGAAAGTCCAGGAGTTTGAGAGTAGCCCAGGCAACACAATAAGACCTATCTTGTGTGGGAAAGGAAAAAAAAAAAAAAAACCCACTACACTTTTCCTATATCAGCGAACATAGAGACTGCTTTAACTACTTGTCAGTCCAATTATTTAAATGTAAGATGACCCAAAATAGCAGGTTTTTGTTAATTTTCATAACATAACAGGAAATGTAAAAACTACAGTTGTATCGCATTTATTCATTTTTAAAGTCAGCTAGCTGAAATAACACCTGTCCAAGAGATGCTTGGGATAGTATGTAAACAAGCCTGCTGCCCAAGTGACACTTAGGATAAACTGTGAAGTGATTAAATATGAAATAAAGCTGAAAAAAGGACTGGAGAGAAATAAGTACTGATTTAAATAAGCTTTATGAATAAAGTTGCTCAATTAGTAACAGACAATAACCAGGATATATTTTGTTCATAAATGATGTTTTTTGGAGACACTAAAACTCGTTTGGGAAGGGTTTTTCTTCCTAATTTGACAGGAAATTTATTTTCTTCCATGCATCTATTCCTCTTCCCCCTGTGAGTTTTAGGGTGGTCCCTCAATATGTATTTAGAGTACATATTTCCCTCGTACTACTGTTAAGAACATTTGGCTTTAGTACTTTGCAGGCATATAACTCATTGTAATATCTTTGTGATACAATAAATCTGAGGTGTGAGAGAAATCATTTCTCCTGATAAATAACGCAATTGGTGAGAAGCTGACGGGATTTATACTGAGATTTTGTTTTGTTTTTGAGACATGATCTTCTTATGTGGTTCAGGCTGGCCTCGAACTCACCCCACAGCCCTCCGCCTTGCCCCACAGGTGCTGAGATTAATGCATGTGCTGCTATGCCCAGCTTAGACTGACATTTTAAAATCAAGCGTTTGGGCTTGCTTTTCGTAAGATATCCCTCTCCTTTCCAATGCCTGACAGACCATCTTCACCTATTTTTCTGTCCTTACACTGTCTGGGGGAAAAACACTTAACTTGAATTTTTGCTGACTTGTACTGTAGTTTGTTTCCTTTTTCTTCTTTTAAAGTAGGCAGATTAGCAAAATGTATTGGAGAACAAGACAGATGAATTTGAAGTAAATTGCAATTTCACTTTTTATCAACTATATTTAGGGTAAAAGCAGCTGGCTTCTTTTTAAGTCCTGATTTCTTCATCTATAAAATGAAAGTACTGAGAAGAGTTGTCTTCATCATACATATAAAGGCCAGAAGCAGGTGCAAGATATGTTGTGCCTTTGTAAAACTCTCACTTTAAGGTAAAGCAAAGCATAGCGTATTGGGCTCTTATTGTACAAGGAATTTCTCTGGGACTCAGAAGCCAGGTGGCTACTCTGAAGTTGTCAGGAGCCAGAGAATTGATGCCACCGGGTGCCTGTGTGTATTTTTTTCTCCACTACTTTTAGTCTGGTGTCAGTTGTGCCTTACTGCACACATGCATGTGGTCATCATGCTATTTTGCCATCCCTTGTGGACTCAGGCTGTGTTTGACCTCGATTGCATGGGTACACGATTATGTTTGTGTGGGCTCTTAAGGGTAGTTCTGTGAAACTCTCTAAAATTAATTACCTTACGCATATTTGTGACTTCAGTTACTGGGCTTTATGTTAAGGAGAAGGATTGGAAAATCTCCTGAAATACCATCTGGTGTTTGAGAGAGGGTGGCAGGATTTAAATTATCAGGAATTGTTCCAAAACACATGTAAATCTGGTCCCTGTTGTCCAGAATTGTCTTTCTAAGCAGTAGAGAGAAATTAAGGGAGCAAGAGTGGCTGTAATTTATTCAAAACATATTTTTGAGATTTAACCTATTAAAGCACATGCTTATTGTGAATCAGAAAACCAGGCATAAACATTCATTATCTAATAATCTATATATTTACATTCTCAGTTTACATTTGAGAAATATTTTATGATTTCTTTTAAGAGAGAAAAAACTAAAATATTTTTCCAGCATACTGTTCCTTCAACAAAGGTTTTTCTTTGCAAGACAAGTCAAACATTATTAAAAATACCCTGGTGAAATGTTATTTATTAATTTGTTTGTTTATATTATATTTATGTTTATTTTTACTCTTTGTGGTACCAGGGATCAAACCTGGGCACCTTGTGTTTCCAAGCAAAGCACAGTACCACTTGAGCTAAATCCCCAGCCCCTTGAATACCCTGGTAGTTGTGAAACTGCAAGTACCTTTGGTATTGTTGGAACTTTGAGCTCAAGGCAGGAAGAAACCAGAAGATGGGTCTAGAGCAGTGATGACGAACCTTTTAGACCTTTCAACAGTATAAATATGGAGACACTAAAACTGCAGCATGCATGCAATAGGTTTACTACCACTGCGGGGTTAAATGAGGGCTGGATAGTGGCAAGGTTCGTGTTCGTAATTTCCACCAAATATTGCTGCTGTTTGCTGCTCGTGGTGAGGTCGCTGGACTGGATCTTGTCCATGCTTTAACTGAAGTTAGTTATTAGATTCATTTCCCACACAGCTTAAGTACAGAGGGAAAAAAAATAGCTTTTGTAAGGAAGTAAGTAAATATTTAAACTAAAAATAGGCTACAAGGCCTGCTAAAATGAATTGATGCCAAAATGAATTTTACTTAAATTTTTAAAGGGAAAAATATCTTCAATTTTAACTTTTTTTTTTTTTAATTGATGCTAGAGATAAAACCTAGGCCTTTCACATACTGACTCTGAACTCGGCTTCATATCCACATCCCCTAATGTTTTTACTAGAGGGTGGTTCTTTCTTTTTTAAGACAGGATCTTGTTGGGCTGGAGATTTAGCTCAGTTGTTCTAGCCCCTGCCTTGCAAGTGCAAGGTAGCAGGTTCAATCCCCAGTAACCACATACAGCACTGTCAGGCAGGTAAGTCACGTACACCTGTAATCCCAGCACTCAGGAGGCAAAGGCAGGAGGATTGCTGAGTTCAGGAACAGTTTGAACTACAAAGTGAGACCCTGTCTCAAAAAACAAAAAAACCAGAATCTTGCTTTGTAGCACAAGCTGGCTGCAAACACAACTGTGATCCTCCTGCCTCAGTCTCCTGAATGCCTGGTTCACAAGTGTGTACTACCATACCTGGCTCTGTTTTTATTAAAGATCTAATGCATGTCATGAAGTGTCTCATACATTATGAATGTTTTTTTTTAAAACTTCAGGCTCATTTGGATGGCAGCTTCTTTCCGTTTTATCAACATCATGTTTATTCCCCATTCCCATCCCATATTTGTTGAGTATTTATTATATTCAGTGTCTTATGTTAGACAGGAGAGATGTAAAGACAGTAAACAAGGTCTGTAATTTCTAAGGGATGTCACAGTATAATGTGAGAATTTATTGACAACAAAGATAGCAGCAACATATGAACAGTGACAGAACTGCCATTTGAGGATAGTTCTGTCACTGAGGATAATGGATAGTACAGCTGTGGCCAAGCTCTCTCAGGAAAGCTGATGGAAGTGTGGCCAGGTCCTTGCACAATCACCCTAAATGTAGGTTTTCCATTTCCAACCTTCACCCGTATCAGTTGAGTTTCTAGACTGTACCACATACACAAAGCAAGTAGCACCATACATCTGAGGAGCAGAATTTTGAACAGAATGGCATGAGTCTTAATTGCTCTTCTTTTTAAGTAAACTTGATTCTTCAAAACAGTTTTAGATTGGTAAATGTCTTAATGAGAGTTTCTGTACACTTCATACCCAGTTTCTTCTATTATTAATGTGGTATGATATGTTCAGTATAATGAGTGAACCAGGACTACCTAACATACATACTTTATTCATATTCCTTTAGTTTTTCCCTAATGGCCTGTTTCTGTTCTAGGCCCCAAGTACAGTGCCGTATCGCATTTAGTCATCAGGTCTTCTCAGATTCCTCTTGGCCGTGATGGTTCTGGCTTACACATTCATGGTGCTAATTCTGGTTACTGGATTCAGAACATTCTGAAGGGGGAATGTGAAAGCGGAGAGATGATTAAGAAGCTAGTGCCAGGATGGAGGCGTGGGTGGTTTGGGCTGGAGCCATGGCAGCAGAACTGGAGAGAAGCCTTAGACAGGCTAGGAGAACTGAGGCCAGGCGTGTAGAGCAATGATGGCACATCTTCGAGAGCTTTCAGTGATAAAAAACAGCCCTCTGCCATTTGAGAGAATTTTATTTTCCTAGCAGCATGGACAAAAGTAAGGATATGGGAGCCAGGTATAGTGACACACATGTGTAATCCCCAGCACCCAAGAGGCTGAGATAAGAGGGTCACTGAATTCGAGGCCAACCTGGGCTATGGAATAAGGCAAAGCAAATAAAAGTGAACATTATTAGACATGTAGTACCTCAAAAAGTTTGCTTCCCAAGTTAAAAAAAAATGTAATTAGAAAATTAGCAGTTAGAAAAGTAATGGCACTAGAATAAAAACCTAGAATGAGAATGACATGAAATCCAACTCTCCCCAGCCGCCAGCTGAGGAAAATGTGGCAGAAAATCCAGGAATAATGGACCTGTTGAAAGTGGAGTCTTTGGGAAGAAGGTGTTCTAGACAGTTTTACACCATCCTTTATAAATTGTAGTAACTGGAAACTTTTATCAGAGTCCAGACAAGCCAGGCATAGTGTTACACACCCATAATGCTAGCACTCAGGAGTCTGAAGTAGGAAGATTGCTGCAAGTTCCAAGCCAGCCTGGGCTACCTACAATAGTGCGTTCAAGACAGGATTCTATTGCAAATGATACTTTTATAATTAAAAGAAAAAATCCATTGCTTCATGGAAGGGAGGTTACACAGACCAATTGATTCCATTCTATAGCAGCAAAGAGTTGTCATATCTTTGTTGATCCCCAGGATGGCTGGCCGATCCTGGAGATTTGGGAAACTATTTACAGGAATTTCCTCAGTTCATGAATTTAACTTGTTTTATGATGTTGGGAAATATGGCTTTGTGTGGGCAAGATGGCCATGATTGTGTTTGTCCTTGATATGGAGTTTACGAACGGAAGCAGAATTTTGTTGAACACGTTTGAGAACCAAATTGTTTGTAAACAGATGCATTTCGAATTGAGGTATGATTGTATTATATAAGAAAAGACGACGAACATTTTACGCCTGGCCACCTTTCTGTTCCCAGGCAGCATTGGATGTTGTGTTAATTCTGTGGCCCACCCAGAATCATTGAATGGTACACGAGTTTCCTTTTAAATACCACATGAAATCAGAAAGTTGTTCTTATAGTCTGGAATTGAGGGTGACACACTGATTGTTTCCATTAACATATCCTATTATTTAGCCCTTCTAGACCTTCTCTTTTCTACAGGTTATGACATTTTCTGTGGGATGAAAGTGCTGATTTTCCACAAGGAGCAATGTGTAGGTGCTTAGAGATAAAACTTTGGGCGGAGCCTGGCTGACTTGTCTTCTTTTGATGGGACATGCCAAGTGCACCTCCTGCCCCCAGGCCTTTTGGGACCTCTTCCTTCTGAGCCTGCAGCCTCGCAGCTGCCTGAAAGAAGCCTAGAACACAGTAATTACTGGCAAGGCTTCCACTCCAACGGCAAAAGGGGAAAGAGCATAATTAAGCTGTCTGTTAACAACAGTTATATTTGTCCCAATGGAGATGCTCAGAAAAAATTATTATACCCCAAACTTTAATGCCTATTTTCTTCATGAGAAGGTCCATATTTGGGGTTTTAAGAGCCCCCTGATGTCTACTTTGGGAAGTAGAGAAAGTTTATGTGGTAAGTAGTAAGTATAAGTCAAGGCTTGCATTCTAAATGGCATGTCTTCATAGATTCTAAGGCTCTGTGCACATTGTGTCCATTTGGACTGTTCATGATTTGTGCAGAGCCGTCAGATTTGTGCTCCTGTTTTAATTGTATCACTGTTAAAAACGGCACGTTTGGGGCTGGGTTCCGGCACCTGCCTTGCAAGTGCAAGGTCCCGGGTTTGATCCCTAGTAACGACATACAACAGTGCCCCAGCACTTAGGAGGCAGAGGCAGGAAGATGGCTGAGTTCAGGACCAGCCTGAACTACGAAGGGAGACCCTGTCTAAAAAAAAAAAAAAAAAAAAAAAAAAAAATTAAAAAAAAATCACCTTTGTTCTCAGAGAATGAGATCATTTTTCATAACAGAGAGATTATTTCTTTTATACATTTTCATTTTCTTTTTGTTTACTCATAGTAAATAATTACACTTTCCCTTTTCAGTTAAATCACCTTGAGAAGCCTTTGAAGTGAAATTTAATTTCTCACCCAGTACTATATGAGATCTCTCATTCTTGAAGAAGACAGAGGAAGATTCGCTTTTTTGTTGGTTGGTTAATTGATTTGAGATGCAGTCTCACTGTATAGTTCTAGCTAACCTTGAACTCACTATGTAACCCAGACTGGCCTGAAATTCAAGGCTGTCCTCCCGCTTCAGCCTCCTGAGGAATTACAGGCATATACCAACAGCTCAGAGTAAGATCTTTTTGAAGAGAAGGGTAAATGTAAATTCTTAAAATGACATGTCAGTTTTTAAATGTTCATTTTTGACAAAACAGCTAGAAACAGGGCAGATGTGGTGGTACATGCCTGTAATCCCAGCATTCAGGAAGCTGAGGCAAGTGTGTAACTGAGTTCAAGGTCTACCTGAACTATATAGTTCAGTGCCAGCCTCAACTACATAACAAGACGCTGTCTTTAAAAAAAAAAAGCCAGAAACTGCTTGGATTAGGATAGATTTCTCTTTCTTGCCTGGCTTGCCCTCTCTCTCTCCCTTTCAGATCTGGATCCTGCTCATCACACCCTGCATGGTCTGACCCCGTGTCCGACCTAGCTTCCACTCTTGCCACTTACCTCACTTGGATCCTGAACTCTGCTAAATGCTGCCATGCCCCTTTCTGCCTAAGAACCTCTATTTAGTCTCTCCTGCTTATAATATTTCTCTTTTCTGTTACGCTGATTCTCCATTCCTACTCCAAGCCTATCCTAGCTAAGTCCCCATGTACATGTTACCACCTGGGAATATTTCCCTGATTTTCATCTTTGTGTGTGATCAGGTCTCCTGAACATATGTGCTGCAGAGCACCCTGAGCTTATAGTGTCTTGCCTACTCTTGGAAAGTTGAGAATGAGATTTATCTCTCCTTGGTTGTGCCGCGGGACACGTACTGGTGCTGACCCAGGTGTTCACTACATCCTTGTTTGCTGTCTCGTACATTTCTGGTGGCGTATTCCAGGGAAGAATGCCATTGCTGGGTCAAGAGAAGTGAAAACTCAGGTCTTTAATACAGTGGCCAAATTACTTTCCATGAAACCATATTATGCCAGTAGTAGTGAGCACAACTGGACTGCTTAGCAAGAGCCATTCCCAAAATAAAACTTTAGAAAGCAGCTAGTACAGCTTAATAATAGGTTCAGTTCCTAGTACTGCAAACCAGGGAACTGTGGTGACACATGCCTGTAATCTCAGCAGTTGAGAGGAAGAGGAAGGATAGCAAGTTTGATCTCACCTGGCTAACTTAGGAAGACTGTCTCAAAATTTTAATTTTTTTTTTCCCTCGCTTTGTAGTCCATGCTGGCCCTGAGCTCTCTATGTAGCCCAGATGAGCATTGTAGCCCAGATGAGCATTGAACTCACAGCAATCCTCCTGCCTCTGCCTCTTGAGTGCTGGGACTACAGGCATGAGCCACCACGCCCAGCACTGTGGTATGTGGTACCAGTGCTGGCGCCCTGCATTATTATATGTAGTTACTGAAGATTGAACTCCAGCCCTTAAGCTTGCAAGGCAGGCACTGGAATCACTGAGCTAAATCCCCGGCCTTCCAAATTTTAAATGTTAAAGACTGGTAGTAGAGCTCAGCATGCAGGCTCTTGAGTTCATTGCTCAGTACTAAACTTGTTCTGTCAGATGTCTGAGTCACAGAAACAGAGGTCTGGCTTCAGGTCCTAGGGAGGATAAGAAAGGATGGCCCTTGTGTTCTCATCTCCTAGCTCAGGCTTTATCCTATTTGCATAGTGTATATCCAACACGGAGCACTGTGATTGTTTGGGTTTTTCAAATGTGGAGATTTTTTCCCTTTCTGAATTCCCTAGCGTGTGTGTGTGTGCGTGTGTGTGTGTGCGTGTGTGTGTGTCTTCTGAGTCCTGCAGTTGAGATTCTGACATTCTGAGAGCAGTCAAAGTGTAAAGATCCTTCACAAGTCAAAAACACAAAAGGCGTATATTTTGAATGGAAATTCTGTCTCTCTTTGGTAGGAGGAGTTTATGTGGAGGTACTACATATGCATTTAGGTACCACTGCTTCCAGATTATTTGGGTGGAGTAACAGTGTCATATAGTTGTGAAATACATTCACATTTTGTTAGAATACCATAAGCAGTGAGCAGTTTTGCTTTGCTTTGCTTTGCTTTTTTGAGACAGGGTCTTGCTTTGTAATTCAGGCTAGCCCTTAACTCATTAGTGTAGGCTAGTCTCAAACTCACAGCAATCCTCCTGTCTTTGCCTCCTGAGTGCTGGGATTACAGGTGTGAGCCACCATGTCCTGCATTGTGGTTATCAGAAATC
>PVIR01039138.1:0-14112 GCA_004026965.1 Petromus typicus | reverse complement strand
CACAGTAAGGAGATCAGGGAACACAGTGACGGAACTGGATTTTTATTTTATAAAATGGAAGGAAAGTGCTGCTTCATAGAGATATCAAAATATTTGATAGTTTGATGTCTTAGCAACAGATTTTTAATTGCCAAGGAGAGTGAACCTAGAGAGGGCCATCTGCTGGGGCTGATCACGTTCTCAGCATAAGCATTCACCTCAGGTGAAGCAGCTCTGCCCAGCAGCACACGGAGGACAATTTTCAACGAGCTCCGGTTTTGCTGGATGAAGCTAAGCTCGCCACAAATGGTCAAGATGCTTCCACCATCTGTTTCTGGTGCAAGTTTGCTGATCACTGTGGTTGGAACACAACATGAATCATTTACTAGCAAAACACCATGCTGCAAAAGCCACAATATGCTCGATTAATTTAATGTACCTGAAGAGGACAGCTAGTGGACAGCTCTCTGTGTGCTGCCATGCTGAGGCACTATCTGAGTTATACAGAACATTTAAAATGCTAGGACAGGCCTTTCACAGAGATGGGAGTAGTTGTAGTGGCATGATGAATTTTAAGAACTTTTAACAAAAATTATTTTAATATATGTGTTGCCAAAGTGAGCACCAGCAAAAATTCTTCTAGTGCTGAAAGGTAGGCTTATCCTGCAAGAAGCCAGAAGAACTGTATTAAAATGCTCATGATAATAAATATAGGTTCAATGAACTATATTGCATTATTTTTCAGTTAATTTCAGGGTTAAAAATTTCATATGAATTGTATTAATTGATTTTCTAATATTTTATTCATACATAATCAGAATAACTGTAAAATGCTACTCTGAAATACACCATGACATTTCCTAACAAATAGATAATCACTAATACACTGCAGAAGACTCATGAAATCAAAAGTAAACTAAAGAGTGCAGAAAAGATAAAATATGCAAAGAAATATTGGAAAGAGGCAGAAGTCATAGTTTGAAATGTGTTCTCTTCCACAGTGTCACTCATACAAACTCTCAATTTTCCTGTTACTCTTGCATGTGAGTAGGCTGGAATACATAAGACTAAATATAGTTTTGTATCTTGCTGTAGGTGTATTACTGGTAGACATGCATTAGGGTAATGCTTTCCTCTCTTTCTGCTTCTCCAAACTGAAATTTGTTAATGATAATTTTAAATAAAGGATGTGGTACTGTAGGGAATATAGGACCTACATGCCAGGAAGTAGTAGTATGGAAAACTAGAGTTTATTCAATCTCACATGATGATCTTTAAAGCTATCTGAAAATGTTTCTCAGTCATCTTTTTAACTACAATACTTAAAAATATCATGATATTTTTTGTATAAAACTTCAATAACTAGCTGAGACAAGTATTAGTCCACTCTCCTCTGTACTGCCCTTATAGTGTGTTTTCATTTGTATTGTATTTCAATCCTAATTTTAATGGAACATGGCTCCCCAGTGTGATGGTATTTCCATAGAAGACACAGATAATTGCATATATTTTGTATCCACATTTTTTTCTGTTAAGAAACTGAGTAGGGTTACATGGATATAAAGAGAAGTAAAACTATTATTATATATACACATATAACTGAAATGAACTTAAAATACCTATGCTGTTATATGAGGAAATGACATTTGACCTCTGTACTTTACAGTTTTATATAAAGAACCTCTTCGGATCAGAATTAAAGAGAAATACTTAAGAGGCCTCGGATTTAGCTCAGTGGTTCCGACATCTGCCTTGCAAGCACAAGGTTCCTAGTTTGATCCTATACCACAGTGATAATAATAATATCCTATAACACAGTGACATTTGACGTGACTCAAATTTTTACTGTAAAATCAGCACAATTTTTATTTACTATTTTAAAACAAGTAAATATTTCCCTTTTGGTAGTAAAAGTACTCAAACTATCAGCAATAAGTACCATACACCACAATGCCAGGCTGGCCAGGGTTACATAGTGAGTTTGTGGCCAGCCTGAACTAGAAAACAAGACCCTGTCTAAAACAAACAAACAAACAAACAAACAAACAAAAACTAAATTTGAGTCCTTTATACTCAAATAGATGTACCTTAATGACCTACTCATAAATGAAATAAATAGGACAAAGATGTATAAATATTGTATCTTTTCTCTGGTATAAGGAACGGCAGGTGTAAATGAGATCTAAAAGACATGATAGGTATTGTGAAATAGTAAGAAAATATTCAAAGGGAAAAGGGAATCTTGGGGGGAGTAAGTGAAGAAAGGAAAGAAAAAAAATTATGGTAAAAAAGAAAAAAGCTTCTGTATGTAGGAGGTAGGGGTTGTGGGGGACAGAAGAATGGAAAAATTGAGAATTAAATTGTATCATGTACTAGTACAAATTCTCAATGTTGACTGTGATCATAATGTGTATATAAAATGTATGAATTAAATCAATTTTAAAAAGAAAAATCTTGCATGGATTTAAGTATTTTTCTTTTTCTTTTTTTGAGATAGTGTCTTGCTTTTGTAGTTCAAGGTGGTCCTGAGCTAACTATGTAGCCCAGGCCAACCTCTAACTTACAGCAGCCCTCTTGCCTCTGCCTCCTGAGTTCTGGGATTACAGGCGTGAACCACCGCACCGGGCCCTGTGGTGTGTGGTTACTGAGAATGGTACTAAAGACCTTTTGGCTACAAGGCATCTAGCCCAAATTTATCAATCTTTATGGCAGAGTAATACTCCATTTTCGATAACTTAACTTTCATTTATTTGACAATAAGATAATTTTTTGAAATCTTTAAATCATATTAGCATTTTAAACAATATGTTCATTTACTCATTGGGGGGTTTATTATTTCATTATAAAACTTTGTTATATTAGAACAAAGTGATTACAAAATAGTCCGGTGTGGTCAGGATGCTATTTGCATATTATGCAATAAAAATTTGACATAAGCCAGGTGTGAAGGGGGACTCTCACTATCCCAACACTTGGGGGACTCAGACAGGAGAAACTCTGTGAGTTCAAAGCCAGCCTGAACAACATAGTGGGAGTGAGACTCCAATGCAGAAAGGAAAGCAATGCGCTGGCTCTCTAGAAATCCAGAAGAAATAAAGGTGATTATTGATTATAATCCAAAGATAAAAACATATTTATAATCCAATCTAAATGCAGTAACTAATACTGATCAACATTTAAGCATCTTAATATATTACCTTTTAAACATAGCAGTATTCAAGTTGGTTAATGTAGTAAACATTTTTAGGCTGCTCTAACAAAATACAAACAACAGTGTAGTTTATAGAGGATGGGAACTTGTTTCTCACAGTTCCGAGGTCTCAAATGTTGAAGATAGGGCTAAGGCTGACTTGGCACCTGCTGAGGACATGGTCTGGCTCAGAGGCCTTGCCTCCTTGCATCTCTTCTTTGAGTTCAAAATGAAAACAAATTGCCTAGGTCTTAGTTTGTAATCACACTGACTCATGATCTTATTGTTTCCCTTTTAAGCCTCACCTCTTAAAATGATCATTTTGGGAAAAGGATTTTGAGACAAAAGTGTTCAGAGGATACAAAATTCAGGAGAGAAAGAGAAAGAGAGAGAGAGAGAGAGAGAGAGAGAGAGAGAGAGAGAGAGAGAGTCAAGCTTGACTCCCTATATAAAGTTTTTCACATCTACGAGAAATAAATAAATCATTAATTTCAGTGATTTCACTGTAAAATCACCATGATTTTTATTTACTATTTAAAAACAAGTAAATATTTCCCTTTTGGTAGTAAAACAATGTCATACAAAAAACTGAGAGCAATAAACTCTTGTACATCAATAATTAGTATCAAATAGTAAAGAAATGTTCTAATAGCATTAGGTTTAATCATCTTCAGAATGATCCTTTGCTTGCTCTTTGGCAGCCTCATCTTTCTTTTGGCAGAGGCTCCTTGGAAGGTCAGGAGGTTTGACCACAGAGTACTGTACTTCTATGAGTCTGCAAACATTATTTGATGAGTATATTTAATTCCTGGGTCATAGAATATTAGTGAGAAATTTTTCATCAGCGTCTGCTGCATCTGAATTTAGTTACTGTGAATGTGTATTCAATATATTTTATATTGAATAAATTTGGGGAAAAGAGAATGTAGTTGCTGAAAGAACCAGCACTGAAAAGAAGCCAAGTACTTTTCATTAGGGTAATAGGAAAGATGCCTTGAAAGTATCTCTGTAATTTTCCAGCCACAACTTTTATGGGCTCAATGTGTAAAAGTACAAATCATGCATTTGACAAGAGAGCCCCTCAACAACTGCTCAAGTGATGCTGCCACCCAGGAACTGCATCCCCAACATTCACATCACTGTATTCATCCAGTTAAGCACTCAGGGGTCACTGTACCCACATTTTGTGGAAGCCAGTGTATTACTTAAGCTAGTAATAGATTCTGGTGCTGTCCACGTAATGATCTGTTTTCAGGCATGCAGAATGAAGTGTTGTGTGATCACAGTAGCTTCCAGATAGATTTTAAATGTGGCCTTGCAGGCCAGGTAGTGTGATATGAGACAAACTGCCTCTGGGGAAAAAAATGGCGCTTGAGAAGAAAGTCAGAATTGCAGTGGAGAGCTTAGAAGACTGGAAATTTGAGGAATGTAAATAGTCCACAGAAAAAAGCCACAGACCGTGATGAGTTCTGGCCCAAGAGACAAACCATACAAGCTGCAACCAACAATGGCATAGAGGAAGGCTTTTGTAAGTCCTTTGAAGGTCACATCTGACCACAGTGTGTCCTGAGTGCTGGATATGAAGCTACATCATTTACATTTTGCCTGAGAGGTCTCACTGTAACTTTTGTCCATTTCCTTTCTAATGCTCCTTTCTCCCTTTTGGAATGAGAATATTTACCTTGTTCTATTGTATACTGGATATAGTTATTTTTTAAAAAAAATTGTACAAGAGCTCACAAGTAAGACTTTACCTTGAATCTCAGAAGAGACTTTGGACTTCACTTTTTAGCAATATTAGAAATGTTACGACTTTGGTGATTCTTAGGTATGGATAAACACATAATGCAATGCATGTAAGGTTTTTTAGGGCCAGGGGTTATTTTTTAGGACTAAGTTATCTCCTAAAATTCCCTTGTGTTTTCAAGTCGATTAAATGATGGGGTCCTTTACTCATCAGTTGATTTATTCATTGAGTTTATTAGTGGAATGTGCTGTGCAGGAAGGGCTGGGTTAGAAGAGGTGAATCACTAGCGGTGTGACTCAGAAGAGTACAATGTTCTTGATTTTTTTCCGTCTTCCTCTATTTTCTGATCTCCACAAGATGAACATCTATCTTCTCCCAGGGACTTTGACTCTGAGACCTTTTCTACTTTGGAGCAGATGAGTTGGTATTCAATTCTCTAAAATTGTTAGGTAAATAAACTTCTCTCCTTTTTTTTTTTTTTCAGACCAGAGATTTTTTTCCCAGAAGTAAGAAAGTGACTAATACAACACATTTTTAAACTAATATGATTAATAGTTTTGTGCCAAAATATTTTAAACTTAACATTATACTAATAACCACACTTCAATGGGAGAACAGTAATTACATCTTTTTTAGTAATTAAATTCAAATAAAGAAAGAATGATTTACAAATATTTACTAATGTGTATCTTTAAAACATTGTGTGTTAAATCAAATTAAATACTTAGGACTTTGTTTTAGAAATGTAGTTGACTGTTATTGGTTTCTGGCTACAATTGTGATTTCATTTATTGTCATTTTTGACTACAGAGATATGATGTTATTGTGAATTAAAGGCTTGTGAAGATGTCCTCTTAAAACTGATGAGGTAACATTTTAATGGCAGTGTTCTTGATTCCTTATAAGATCTATAACATGTGAAAGTTTTATATTTTTATAATTTTAGAATAATTCTGAAAAATTATGCGAATGTTCAACAGTGTTCATAGGCTGTGGTCCACACAAGGATATGCAATATACCTGTAAATTGAGTACATACATTTTCATATATAATTTTAAAATAAATTTTTGTATAGTCAAATGATAGTTCTTTGAAGCACTTCATTCCTTAATGTATTGCTAATCTTCACTATCCCAATAGTCTATCTTTAACTGTTTCTCTATTATATTTTATAAGGAGTTCAGATTTCTGCAATTCTCCAGTGAGTTATTTTTCCCTTGGTGGCAGATTCTTACAGAAATAAAAATGAAGCCTTAAAATATTTAACACAGACATAGTAATAAAAATTTCAGTCTCATATGCCAAATAATAGATTCAGCATAATTAAATGCAAAGACAGTCTGAGAACTTTATTCACATTACTATAACTTCAGTACACATAGCAACTGCAACTTCTTTCTTAGTTATCTTTTCCTTAATTACAGTAGAATATTATATTAGATTGGATTGTACAAAGTTATTTTGAAATCACTAAGTAATGGTAAAATATGTCTTATTTCTGCCTAAGGTGCTATGTATGTTATTATGTCGCACACCTTCACTGTGTTCTTATTTTAGTATCTAAGGACCAAGTTTGTTTTCTTTAACTTTGCATTTCATTTAGTTTATTATCACTCTTCCATCATTTTAATTATTTGAGTGAATCAGTGAAGGAGAAGAGTAAAAGAAAGAGTAAACAGTCTTTGTACAGAAAAACCTGTGTGCTAAGCAGGCTAGGAAAACAGACCTTGAACTGTCTTAGAGCAGCAAACCTTGCAATAGATAATTCTTGGCACCAGATTATTAGCTTCAGTGTTCCTGGGAGAAGCTGCCCCTTCCCTGGTAATACAGGCCCAGAAAACATGAAAATCATTAGAGAGGATCTTTATAGAGGACCAAAGCAGAGATTGTTATTATCAAGGACACCAGACGTTTCTCAAAATAATGTGTCCAGTCTTGGCTTCTGGCTAAAGCCACGAGTGTACACACCCAGTTACAGTGACCACTTCTGCCTCTTGGCTTGGTGCTGCTCTTGTCTGAAATAAGGGTAAATAGGGGGTGAAGAAGCTTAGGCTTGCCTGGGCCCAATGAGAGACTGTTCTGATCTGCTGTCCATCAGTGGCAGTGTTGTTCCTGTGCTGTTTTTCTGGTGATGACATGTTGAGTGGTACAGTGAAAGTAATTTTTCTGTCTTTATTCTTTTCCCCTAATTCCTAAATATACATGTTTCTTAAATTTCCTGATGAGGAAATTTAAGGGTGTGTGGTGTCTTTATTCACAGATCGAGTCAGTAAAATATACCAAAGTTGCACCACAGTTGACAAATGGCCATTGTCAACACACTTAGTTACTTTATTGTGGCTGAGACACTATACTGGAAACCCACAACTCAAAAAGGAAAGGTTTATTTTGACTCACGGCTTGTAAAAATTTTGTGCCGTAGTGTACAGCTCAAAGGCAAGGGATCCTAACAGAGGGACATGGCCTGGAAGAAAAAGTTCCTTAGGTGGCAGCAGGCAGGGAGAGAGATTGCCTTCCATCTCATCCACCAGGCTTTACCTCGCAAAGCACAGGTAGTTACAAACTCATGTGGACAAATCCACTAATGAGGATCACACCCCGTGATCCATCACCTCCTTGAGTCTCCTCTAAGAACACATGATTCTTTGGAGGAAATGTGAGATCAACCATAATATCTGAAAACACTAAGGCTTTCATTTCCTTCATAAGCATTCACATACTGTTTCCTTTCCCTGGAGCATTTTTATTTCTCTCTGCACTGACTCCAGGGTACCCATCACAAAAAGAAATATTTTCTGTCCCTCCAAATCTAAAGTAGCCCTTGTACTCTTTTCCAAGGAGCCCTTCAACCTATATGAGTGGTACAGCACAGGAATGAGGAAGCAGAGTACAGTATTCCTGTGGTAAATATCACTGAGGAAATAATTTTGTGTAATAACAAGTCATCACCGGATCAGGGTTTAGGAGCCTTATGCAGAAAATAATTATATATATATATATATATATATATATATATATATATATATATATATATATATGTCACAGTGGCTTGCGTTGCCCTGTCCTGACCATTCTGATATTCTGAGGATATGGAGCACAAAAGAATCATATTTTAATAATTGTATTAATATTCATCTTGGAATCAACACAAAAAGTGAGAACATCGTATTCTGCTTAACAAATGGAAATGAGCCCTGGGTTCTTGCAATAGCGAGAACTCGCTGGTGGTCTGTGGCAAGCAGGATCCTAAGAAATGATGTGGAAGACAATTCTTTGAGTAAATTTAAAAGAGAAGGAGTTTTACAAGGAGAATATAGATGAAAGTCTGGCAGAAGGGCTAAGAGTATTGTATGTGATTTTCAGAAGCATTGATGAGTGACAGGTAAAAACAAGGGTTTGGCAATGGCACTAGCTTTAAAATGACAAAAACTAGAGGCCCGGATATGAATGAGAGCTGCACAAAACAGTCAGTGAGTGCCGAGTGTGTTGTGCATTTGTGAGTTCAGCAAAGGAGGGGCAGGACACGAGAAGAGAGAAGAGACCTCCAAGAGACTAAGGATGGGCTGGGGATTTAGCTCAGTGGTTCTGGCACCTTCCTCAAAAGTGCAAGGGCCCTGGTTTAATCCCAGGTAACCACGTACAACAATGCTGGGTGTGGAGACTCACACCCACCAGAGATCAGAACCACATACCACAGTGCTGGGCATGGTGGCTCGTTCTTGTAATCCGAACACTTGGGAGGTAGAGGCAGGAGGATTGCTGTGAGTTCAAGGTTGAGCTCAGGGACAGCCTGAACTACAAAAGACCTTGTCTCAGAAAACAAAAGAGAAATGAAGGGTATGATTCTGTGGATCAGAGAGGAAAACACAACATGCTGAGTAAAATTTTCTTGTTACCTCGTTTGAAACCATCTTCTGGCTGAGGAACCCACACAGGCATGGATAGTGTGTACATAGATCAGAAGATCACATTTTAAAAGGAAATAATAGATCTGTGCATGAATGATATTGAAAAATGATACTGCATGTACATGTGTGAATATGTCTTTTATTTTTTGAGAATTTACACTTGAAATTATGCAGTTGAATGCTGAATGTGACTATGAAGATTATATACGATGTACCAATAAAGATTTGAATAAAAAGTATGTAGTTTATACAATATAAAAATCTCAGGATCTCCCTCAGCTAAATGAGGTAGAATAGTACAGACTGATTTTTTTAAAAGAATCTTTACAGCACATATAGGCGTGAGGGTGAAGAAAATATGGACATGTGATGTAGGAACGTGGTGTGGCTGTACAGACACTACTGTCTGAATTAGCAAACATACGACCACATCAACAGAAAATCTAAACCAGAACCTTTTAAATAACAACCTCTAGGAACTCTGTTTATCAAAATTTTCTAATTACTACAAAGTAATTCTAACACTATTGGAAAGAAATAATAATACAGTTTAATGAGGTAAAAGAAACAAGATAAATCAGACAATCATCACGCTCCTATGTATGTGAATTAATATCTCATTGTAATTCAAGAGTATATTATGTTATTAGTCATGGCATTCAAATGATGATGCTCACATCTACGATTAGTGAGGGCAAGAACTTGTCATGCAGGACAGCTGAGCTATAACATAGATAAAATGTACATAATTGACAGAAAGGTAAGGATTGTAGAAGTCTTACAACAGTGTTATGCAGCAAGGATCATGTGACCTAAGCTTTCATTTATTCAACATCATTTTCAAAGGACCAAACAAATTTCCTTATAAAATTTAATCAGATGAACTATTAACATGAAGATTTTTGTTTCTATTAATTTCTTACTCTGACTACTTAGTCATAATTTAAAACTCTCCGAGTAATATCCTCTATCAAATTGTATGCTATTCTTGAAAACATACGAAATAAAAAGACATAATGGGTCTCTAAATTCCTCAGTACTTTAATGGTAATTGCCAATGTAAAAGAATGAGGATGTGTTATCTTTCTCTATGTTAGTAAATTCAAAACTATTCAGATGCCAACCATACACATGTCTTAAGTATCTAATATTTAGACATAATAAATGACTTTCAAGATAAGAATAGACTGTCACATTGATTTATATTATGATGTAATACATCTTTCAAATTTTAATTGATTATTTCAAGTATTTGTAGTATACTTTAAAAAAGACTAAGTGATACTTTAGTAAATAATGTGTTCATATTGCAAAAAGTATTTACACATATACAAATAAATTTCAGATTTTTATAACTAGTAAAGATTTTATAACTAGTAAAGTTGACTTGCAACCAGCAGATGGGGAAGTTGATCTTGAAGTAGATTCGCAGTACTATTAAAAGTGTCTTTGTAAGTCAGAGAAGCGTAGAGTAAAATTGCTGCTGAATCAGATATTTGAGAGTTGTTTATATGGTTATGTTCTGGCTGCTCTGCACAAAAACAGCTTTGATAGTTACTCTGTGGCATCCCTCAAGGGATTAGTACTATTTCTTAGAGTTGTATCTTGCAGTCATTATATGCTTTTTCATTGGAATACATACACAAACACACACACATATATACATACATATTAGTATATGTGTATTCTATTTCTAAACAAATAAGAATTGTTTCTCCATAAATTATTGCCGAAAATTTGCATATATATATACACTTTCAGCAGTAAATCTATATATTTGGGTGTTTGTTTTTAAGGGAAAACAGAATGTTTGTGACTGAATACACTGAGTGATATAATTCCACCTTGTGTGGCATAGCAGGATGGAAATGAAAGATCCTATAAGCTAAGCTAGACTATTGGGAAAAAGCAACGCATATTATATACCACACACAAGCTTTAATTTGTTTGTTTTCTTTGAGTTGTATTTTATTTTTTTTAGTACACATTTACAGACTATAATGATCCAATTTGTATGAGGAATTTGTATGTGTGTGTAACCCATCTTAATTCTTTTTGTGTCCTCTACCTACCCATTCTTCTTCCTTCCTCCATCCTTTAATTCTCATTTCAGTTGCTAAGTCTCCTAATCATTGTCATCTCTTTAGCACATGGGCAGTTAGACGTACCTTAAAATACATCATTGACCCTGAAAATTCTACATAACTATTACTGCTTATATGGTGTTGTTTGGAACAAACACCATAAAGTAAATACATGAATATAGTAGAAAACTACAAAGGATTGTGACTAAGATATTATATTTAAGAGGATGAACTGATGATAACATGAAATTGATAATGGGTAATTTTTTTTTTTTTTTTTTTTTTGAGACAAGGTTTCGCTTTTGTAGTTCAGGCTGTCCCTGAGCTCAGCCTTGTACTCACACCAATCCTCCTGCCTCTGTCTCCAGAATGCTAGGACTACAGGCATGAGCTACCATGTCTGGCACTGTGGTATGTGGTTCTAATTGCTGGAAGCTGTGAGTCTACACACCCTGCATTGTTGTATGTGACTACTGGGGATCAAGCCCAGGCCCTTGCACTTGCAAGGCAGGTGTCGGAACCACTGAGCTAAATCATTGGCCCAGATAATAGGTAAATATTAAGAAAAATATCAAAACTTGTAATACAGAGTAGATAATTACAATAAAATTTATCTTCTATACAGCGTGTTGCAATATAAAATTTCATGTCCTCTGTGAAAGACGCTGGAAGAGCAGTTAACTGTAAGCTTGTTCTCACAGTTAATTTTAAAGTCCTTTTCTTATATAGAAAGGCATGTTTAATTTTCTTCTATTTAAATGCGTGAACAATAAACAAAAACACAAATGTATTTTGAGGACAGGTTATAGCTAATTTGTGTCTATAGGTTTTAATTTGCTTTTAATTTTGTATGAGCATGTTGACGCCTAACATCTTTTTATATCATTTATATTATTAATTTCAACTAAAACTTATTTGATGGCTTACAGTCTGAGCAGTGAACAAAATAGCTCTAGTCTTTCCTTATAGAATTTATATTCTTCCATGTAAGAGACACCACCCATGAAGCTATTCAGACTATCACTGGGGATGAAGCAATGATTCCATATGAAAAATAATTCTGTGGTAAGTTAATAGATGTATACTTCTCACTTGCAGGTTGGCATTATGGAGAACCTTTCTCTAAGAAAAAGAATATATACACAAAAAATGTGAATGTGATCATCTCTGTTCATATAATTTATAGATTTTTATTTTTTATAGTTCACACTTCTGAAATTTTAAGATTTCATGTTAAAAATATAACTTTATTATCATAAAAATTGATCAATTTTGAATAGATACAAAAGTACTATTGAAAGGTAGCAAATATGTTTCTAATATATGCCACTCATAATTGGCATTATTTTGATCTGCAAAAGATATAATAAAGCCATGGTAGTCTCCCCTTCTTGAAAGCAGAAAGCAAAAAACCTCACACAAAAGATACGCCATGCCCTCTGTGCCAAAAGAAAAGAAACAAAATGGGCACCTGAAATGAACAGATACTTTTATGTCTCTCCAATAAGAGCAGCTAAGAAGCATATGAAGAAATGCTCAACATCATTAGGCATTCGAGAGATGCAGATGAAAACAATTCTGAGATTTCATCTCATTCTACAAAGAATGGCTGCCATTTCAGAATTAGCCAGCAACAAATATTGACGAGGCTGCGGAGAAGAAGGAACCCTTCTCCACTGCTGATGGGAATGTAGACTTGTACAACCCCTGTGGAGATCAGTTTGGAGTTTCTCCAAAAAGCTAGGATTAAAGGCCCCATTTGAACCTGCCCTCACTCTGCTAGGTATATACACAGAAGAATTAAAAGACTTATATCATAGTGATGTATGTGTACCCATGTTTATAGCAGTTCAGTTTGTGATTCCTAAATCTTGGAAACAACACAAATGTCCATCAACTGGAGACTGGATAAAAAAGCTGTGTTTCTTCTACAGAACAGAGTATTACTCTGCCATAAAAAATGATAAGTCTGAATCATTTCTACTTAAATGGACATACCTTGAGGATATCCTCATAAGTGAAATAAATAGGGCACAGATAGGTACATATCGCATCTTTTCTCTGGTATGAGAAAATAATGATGTAAATGAGTTCTAGAATTGTATGTTATATATTATGAAATAGAATATAATCAAAGAAAAATAGGGTGAAGGGGGAAAATAGTGAGATTATAACAAAAAAGAAAGAAACAAAATTTATGTATATAGGGGGTGGAGGTGATAGGGTGGGTAGGGCTATGGGAAAAAATGAGAATTAAGTTTTGTCATATACTGGTACAAATTCTCATTGTGGAGTGCAATCATGATATGTATATGTAACGTACCAATAAAGATTTCAATTAAAAAATAAATAACAAAATGAAACAAAAAGAAAAAAAAAACAGAAAAGAAACATTTTCACATTAGAAATCAGATCCAAGAGAATTTTGTCCCAATGAATGGAGTTCAAATAATCATCTTCCTCTCATGATTTAGCTATATTTCCACAGTTGTCAGACTGAGTGTAAAAATATTTGCTTTTGTTACTTCTTTAAATCTTCATTTTTTAAATAAAATCTCCTATGTCACATACATCTTAAATATCTATGTATTTTTTCCTGATAATCTAACATAGCAAGCTAACTTCTGGTGCCAGCCAGGACCCTCAGAGAGCAGGGGTAAATTTTTACCTCATCTGCTCTAGGTTTCCTCTTGGTCACTGAGAAGTCATTTATTATTACAATTTAAGGACTCAAATATTTTCAGTACAAAGGCAATGATGATAGTACTTTGATATTTGATGTGAACTTAAGTTGATTCTAGAAAAGCTTGTAACTGTTTTTGGAGTGTGAAATTGAAATAGAGAAATATAACGACTAGATTCATACATTCATAGCACTTACATCAACAATAAGTACTCCTGTAAGACATAAATCCACTAAAATGACAACTCATCGATCATCAGGTTTTCATTTAAACCAAGTGAGAAATTGCATCTCTTGTTCTTACAGTGGGTAGATAGTGTCTCTATATAATTTGCATAGTAGGCACCCAGAAACACATGAATACTTACAAAACAACTCAGGAGTTATTTCAAAGGAGATAAGTAGTGCTTAATTAATCTTTGACATTATAATTCTGTAGACAACAGAAATAATTTATTCAATGATGAAAAAAATAATACAAAGAAAAAGTACTTTTTAAACATTTGAAACAAAATAAAAT
>PVIR01039137.1:0-14108 GCA_004026965.1 Petromus typicus | reverse complement strand
TGGATTCCCAGTGAGAGAGCAGTCTGGTGTCCTGTTGCAGAGACTCAGCAGCACTCATAGCCTGTGCCCATAGATGCCCATAGTGTGCACCACCACCAACATCACCGCTCAAGGATGACAACCAGATATGGCTCCAGACAACTGTCACGTACCCCGGGCATAGCATCTGTGCTGGCCAAGAAACACGGGCCCACAGGAAAGGGCTGTGTGAAGACTTCATCAGGTAATGCGTGGGAAGAAGCCACAACTGAGTCCAGGACAGAACATTTAATGTGAGATATGATTACCATTAGGGTAGTGGTGGTGATTATATACATATATATTTTACACATGTACACATATTGTATATATATATATAACTATATTATATATACGACTAAATTGCATTTGTCTTTTATTTAGGCTTAAGTTATGTGGACATTATTGAAGATACTCATACAAGAGCAGCATGAAAGAATATAACTATTTTATATTCTTGAAAACTTCTGGTTCTTAAAATTACAAAAAAGAAATTTCATAAACCACTCTCTTTAATGTTACATGTAAATTGTATATTTTAAACGCTAAGTAACTATTTATGTAGGAAGTCAGAAAAGATATCCAACAAAATCCATATTCGGATTTGAATTAAAGAAGGATTCATTTTTTAGAAAAATATTAAAAATAACTTTTCTTTAGACTAATAAACCCTGAAATGAATTTGAATTTAAGGATATCCTTCATAGTCATAGATTAGTATGTTCCAGCTACATAGACATGTTAAGATTAAAAATTAAAATAGTTTACACATATGTCTTACCTAAAGTCTTGACAGGGTCAGAGTAATCGGAGTCAGTAAACTGTCCCATGACATTTGTGGCTCTAAATTTAAACCTAGGATATCAAATAAATGAAATGTCAATAATTTTCTCATCACATTACTTTTTATATAAGTAATTTAATAAATAGTTATGAGAACTTTGTTTAAAAGAAAATGAATCTAGATGTAAATTTTGAAATTAAACCACCATCAAGATAAATGTATATTATATTTGTATGAAATGAATAAATCATTATCTCTCTCTGGGTATATGGAATTTAATAGGTCAGTGATCAGAAAAGTTGGTCACATAAATAGTCATCAGTTGAAGCAAATTAAGCAATCATCTCTCTTATGAATTTATTTGGATTGAATGATTAACACGTGTATAAAAATGTTAGACTAATATACTCAGCAAATATAAAGCATACTAATTGCCATATGTTAACCGTATTTAGAGGTGTTAGTGAAATAGACTAAAGTGATCATATAGAATTTGTCTCATTCATATGCAAACAAATCTGCCTTATTTCTGTGCATGCACAGTCATATTTTCCTATTCTTATTTTTATAATATAATATACAACAGAACGATGCTTAGAAATGGATGAGGGTGGGGAGGGCAGGAGAATGGAGAAAAATGAGAATCAAGAAACAAACCAAATGTCCATCAACTGGAGACTGGATAAAAAAGCTGTGGTTCTTCTACAGAATGGAGTATTACTCTGCCATAAAAAATGATAAGTTTGAATCACTTCTATTTAAATGGACATACCTTGAGGATATCCTCATAAGTGAAATAAATAGGGCACAGATAGGTACATATCGCATCTTTTCTCTGGTATGAGAAAATAAAGATGTAAATGAGTCCTAGCATTTTATGTTATATATTGTGAAATAGAAAATGCTCAATGTTAAATAGGAAGAAGGGGGAAAATGTTGAGATTGTAACAAAAAAGTAAAGAAACAAATTTTATGTATATGGAGGGGCGGTAGGGTGGGTAGGGCTATGGGAAAAAATGAGAATTAAGTTGTGTCTTATGGTGGTACAAATCCCCATTATGGAGTGCAATCATGATGTGTATATTTAATGTACCAATAAAGATTAAAAAAAAAAAGATGTGTCACGTACTGGAACAAAGCCTCAGTGTTGAATATGGTCATATTGTATATAGAAAACGTACCAATAAAATCAATTAAAAAGTGAATGAGTGATCCTGAGTATCCTAAAGAACAAATTTTTCTACAGGATTAAAATGAATCAAAATACATCCAGTCCTTGTGCATAAACTCTAGAATGAATATAAATATCATACTCCAGACATTGAGAGACATGTAGGAATAAAAACATACAAGATCAGTTTCATTTCCCGAATCTCCAAAAATATAAAGACACCAAGAGATTAAAAGTTTAATTAATAAAGTATAATATGATATGCTCTGTCACTATAAAGTTCTTATTATTTGTTTTAGAAAGAGCAGTCAGGAAAAAAAAAAGAATCATAATAAAAATAGCTAAAATATGAAATTTTAATAGATTATCTTCAAAATTGTCATTTAATTCAAGCAATAACCTAAAACTTGAGCCAAAATAATTATAATTAACAATAAGTAATACAAGATGAGCATTAATTGCCTGATTTCCCTACATTTTCTAATGCCTACTTGGCCCGGAACATTTCAAAAGAACTTAACAGTGCTTTAACTACTAGGCAAAAAAGCATGCATTTTAAATATTAATAAAATCTTATTTTGAAAATCGAATAAAGTTAAGGCCATTGTTTTAACAATCATGGTCTTGTGATATAAAAATGAAACTAATAAAATCAATTCAATAGAATAATTAATTTAGCAAAGAATTCAATAAAGCCAAAATAATAGCACTTGTTTTTAATATATTGATATGAAATTCCAAAGTGATACAAAATTCCAAAATGATGGAATAAATAGAAGTTTGGTCATGCATCCAGATGTTTGGTGAGATAAATTGCAAGCAATTATTGCTCTGAGGATCATAAAAAGGAAACCACCTTTAAATGAAATTATGACAGTGCTTCTGAAAACTGGTATAATAAAATACATGGCAAAGTCATGAGTAAAAACATACCCATCACATTTATTTCTTCAGAAAAATTCTCCCTCTCACTTAAATCCTTCAATATCACATTTTTCACATTGCACTTATTTAACTTATCATATCAAATCTTAATTTCTGGCAGACTTACATGCTTCGCTACAATGTTGTATGTTTAGGAAATAAAGGGTAATATCTTGAGTATCTTTCCATTCTAGTGCCTGAAACATTAGGACTGCTACACATGATATGTCCAGTGCTTACTGGAAAGATGAAAAGCTGCAGTAGATGAGTGGATGGAAGACATTAGCAAATTAGCTCACACCGTTCGTGGTTGGCATAAACTGTACTTACAAATACTGCTTTTTGGGCTTTAGAGGTCCATTGCAAATTTTCTCTTCATTGCCAGGAATCATACATGCATTATCAGCACCTATGACATAGATGTCATCATTGCCACTGAACTTTGTCTTTCCTTCAATACACGGAGGATTAGGGAAGCCTTCATTTGTAAAATATGGCCTTGCTTTATTAAAATATGCATCATACCACTTGGTTACATTTCCATCATTCTGAGCTATTTTCAGAGGAAAAAGAGAAAGGATTACAAGTGATGTATGAATGAAATTTACACCTGGAAAGAATACTTTTATAACTGCATTAGGGGGATTCAGGTGCAGCAACAGCCATTAGGGATAATTCAGCAGATCTACCTGGCTGCACAAGTAGCCCTGTCTTTATCATGAATCCACACAATGTTTTAAAGGATGACTTCTCAGAGGGAGAAAGAATATGCCTCAAGGTCGTTGTCTGTATATACCTTCAAGGAAACTATCAGGACTCCATCTTGTCAAAATCAAAATGAATTATTACTAGCATAGGGAGTAAATTAATCATATAATTTAGGCCTTTTCTCATTTTCATAAAATATTTTAGGTATAAATGAATGATTGGCATGATTAATGATGGTTTGACAATCTCAAGATTTGTGTGATAACTAGGAGTCAGCTTAATTGACTAATTTGAACTGAAAATCATTTGGCCGTCAGAAATTCACATTCTACTTATTAGCAGCATAAGTTGCGATCTGATACCTCCTGTTTCCACCACAAGCACTTGTACATTTTTGATCGGTCCATGATCATCATTATAGTAACATATTGGCATTCTGATGGTAATTGTTGTTGAAGTCACAAGCAGTCTTCCTGTGGCATCATAAATAGGGGTTGGCTTGGTTTTTGGTCTTGCTGGAGCTGTAAATAAATACTCCTGTAATTGATGTTTTGCTTCTGAATAGTAGACAAATACTCAAGTTTTCATTGTATAAGGACAATTTGAAGTTAAGATGGTAACAAACATAAATAATGATGAAACACAATTGTGTCTGGATACAGCAAATATTTAGTACTTATTATGTCCTGAGGATAAATTATGTTTTCTTCCTTTTCTTTTCTTTTGTTTCTTTTCTTTCTCTCTGTCTCTTTCTTTCTTTCTTTCTTTCTTTCTTTCTTTCTTTCTTTCTTTCTTTCTTTCTTCCTTTCTTTCTCTCTTTCTCTCTTTTTGTGATACTGGGATCAAACTCAGGACCTGGGCTTGTGAGGCAGGCACTGGAATTGCTACTGAGACAAATTCCAGCTAAATTATGTAAATTAGATTTATCTAAAAAAAAGTAGAACAATTACGATTTTCAAGTATCTGACTCCAATTCATATGTTAACAAGTTCAATTTATATACATAAGTTCTCACTCATTTATAAGGTTTTTATAAATACATGAGGTATTTACTTTTAACTTGTATTTTAATATCATCCTTTTTCTTCCTTTGACTTCCTTCAGCTAGATCACTAACTTCTGCTCTAATTACAGCAGAATCCTCTTGCAAATTTGTTTGCATGGCATAGCAGTTTTCTACTATGACAAGTAAAGGCTAAAATGAGATTTAATTCTCAGGAGGGCAAGAGCTATGAAGAATGAGGGGAAGAGAGCAGCAGTGAGTGGCGAGAGCCTCAGACCACAGATCACAGGTGAAGGAAGGAAGGAAGGAAAGGAATACAGGGAGGAATGAAGGGAATGAAGGGAAGGGAAGGGAAGGGAAGGGAAGGGAAGGGAAGGGAAGGGAAGAGAAGGGAAAGAAAGAAAGAAAGAAAGAAAGAAAGAAAGAAAGAAAGAAAGAAAGAAAGAAAGAAAGAAAGGAAGGAAGGAAGGAAGGAAGGAAGGAAGGAAGGAAGAAAGAAAGAAAGGAAGGAAGGAAGAAAGGAAGAAAGGGAGGAAGGAAGCTCAGTGGTTCTGATGCCTGCCTTGCAATCCCAAGGCCCCAGGTTTGATCCTCTGTAACCACATACAGCAATGCCGGGTGTGCAGACTCACTCCCTCCAGCAATCAGTAGCACATTCCACAGTGCCAGGTGTGGTGGCTGGGAATGTATTCCCAGCACTTGGGAGGCAGAGGCAGGAGGCTTGCTGTGAGTTCCAGTCTCTCCTGGGCTAGAGACCTCAGGGCCAGCTTGAACCACAAAAGTGAGACCCTGTCTCAAAAAACTTAAAAAAAAAATGTTGGCATTCTCTTTAACATGATAATTTACAAAGCTATTTTATGTAAATTAGATATTTAACCACAGTTTTAATAAGAATAGAGCATTGCTTAATATATGCTTATTATATGCATATATATTACTTAAAGCCTTGCCCATATCCATAACTCTAGGATGCAATTCAAATTATAAGTGCTTTGATTAAGTGAAGAGCATTCTACAGGAAGCCATCATATGTTTGTACCTTTAATATCCATGGTTATTTTCATCTGAACTTTTGGCCCTGGCCCAGCACTATTGATTGCATAAACCTAGAACAAATAAACATCTTGTTAATGTTTCCAAGTCCTTTTGTATGTGTATATGTAACTGAACATGTTCATATATAATTTTAATTATTTTTCTTAACAATTGCCTAGTTGGGCCTGTAATATGTCTACAACCCCAGCACTCTAGGAGGCTGAGGCAGAAGGAATCCAAATTCAAACACATCCATTTAGTGACATACTAAGATCATGTCTCAAAAATTCCATTTGACCCTGCTATTCCCCTGTTAGTTATGTACATGAAAGAATTAAAAGAATCATACTACAGCAACATATGTGCATCCATGTGTACAACAGCTCAGTTTGTGATAGCTAAATCTTGGAAACAACCCAAATGTCCATCAACTGGAGACTGGATAAAGAAGATGTGAATTTTTAAAAAATAACACTGAGTATTACTCAGCCATGAAGAATGATAAATATGAGTAATTTATACTCCAATAGATTTACTCTGAGGGCATACTCATAAGCGAAATATAGGACACAGATGTGTAGGTACTATATCTTTTCTCTAGAAGGAAAAACTGAAGGTGTAAATGAATGCAAAAATGTGCGATAGGTAATGTGAAATAGAAAGAAAATGTGCAAAAGCAAAAAGGAAAGGGTGGTAGGGGAAAATGAAGGAAAAGAAAAAACTGGTAATAAAAAAAGGACAAAAAGCTTGTGTATGGGGGTAGAGCTGTAAGGAGGGTGGGGGAATGGGATAAAATGAGAATATGAATGTGTCATGTACAGGTGCAACTTCTCAATGTTGGATGTGATTTTAATGTATGTACTAAATGCACCAATAGAATCAATTGAGAAATAAAAGCCTAGAAATTTAGCTTAGTGGAAGAGCCAGGTTTTATATCCAGTACTGAAAAATAAAGAAAGAGGGGAGAGAGAGAGATAAAGAGAGATAAAGAACAGAAGAGGAGAAAGAAAGAAAGAAAGAAAGAAAGAAAGAAAGAAAGAAAGAAAGAAAGAAACTAAGAAATACAGACTCCTACAATGCAACCCGTTAGGTTTCCTCCACCCAATTAAATGAACACACTGTATGCATGAAGAGCATTTATTAGGAAATACTCCTTCAAACTGATATTCTGGTACAAAGCCCTGAATGCAAAGCCCGAGTGACCCAAACAGCCCTGTCAGAGACCAAGGCCCATGGCTTCTGTTTGATCTCAAAGAAGACTGGACCAGGAAGTCACCAGATCCACACTCTCTCTTCCTTAACTCTCACATCTGTCCCTCTCTCTGTAGCTAGATAGATATCTCTGGCCTCCTTTAAATCCATATTCAAGACCCTCCTTTTGGCTTCTGAGATGAAACCCTATTCCTTCAGCCTCCCAGTTTTCCTGTGTTAAATCATCCCTCTGAAAGTTGCCCTGGATGCCCTTCTTCACCCCTGCCCTGAACTATCTGGTGCTGTAACCTGTATAATGCAGCATATACCCATAAAGCATTTCTGTTTGTATTTAGAGGGTGATTTACACAAATGTGAATCCTTTCAATTAACTTAATGTTCCAGGGGCGCAGAACCTGCTTTCATTCAGTCTATCTTGTTAAATAAAATAAAAACGATGTTCTTGATCAATTCAACTGCATTTTGAGATGCACAATTTAGTACCATATATTGGATTGTAATTAAAATTCATCTCATACATTGGTACCTAGCCTTTTATAATTAATGTTGTCAAAATGTTTTTACTGAAGTAAAGTTATAGTAATGTATATGCTGTGATATAGTAAATAAATGTAGCCCAATAAAATTAGCTAAAAATAATTAAAAGAAGTATTTATTGGTGCTTACAAATTTAGAAAAGGAAGCACTCACAGTAAAAAGTGATATTATAGTATGATTCTTTCATGTCTTTTCTGTTAACCTAATATTAAGTGAGATCGTGGTTACAAAGGTTGGGGAGCAGCATGCAGTCATTTGCAAACCTTGCTAAATGCAAACACACTGGTGTTGATTCAGTAGTCAGTACAAGTGCCAACATTACATGTACTAATAAACGTCAAGAATTTAAGGGTGTTTTACATTACACTGTATTAAATATTTTCTTTAAATTATAAGTTAGCCACACCAGGGTTTATTTTCTACTTCCTTATTCACAATACTCTGTTTCTCTCTAATTCCAATGGCCACTTTCTCTCTCATGCACAAGAGCTAAAGCCGGCAAACATTCCTTGTCGACCATAACTATAAACACGCAGGCTTCACCTAGGTCTTATGGAGACATTATCATTTCTGTTACCAATTTTCCATGACAGAAACACACACAGACCCGATAAAGCTGGCTAGTCACAGACAGCAGAATTTCAGTCCAGGTCAGACGTTCCCTTAGGCACTTCCATTGCTCTAGGAGATTGTTCATATAGACTGTTCTCTCTGCCTGGGATGCACAGAAGGCATCGCAACAGCACAGAGAGCACGAAGACGTGACAGTGTGTGGAGAATCATAGAGTGCCATGGGGATTTGTGGTTAGGCTACTTGAACATTTAGCGTGAACTCTATGCTGTTCATCAGGCTATTTTGAAGCAAATAATTCTATTTTTATTTTAAAAATAGAAAATGATAACACAAAACAGGAAAGGGATAAAACTCATTTTGTGGGTGTCTCCACAGGTGTATTTAAGTTGGCACATATATTTATTCTAGATACAAACAGTTATCTCTACCCTTTCCTTTCACAATTTCCTTTTACATTTTTTCTTTACAAAGACACAGTTTCCTTTTAGGCAGAGTTGCCTCATCATATATCATTGCTCTTTCTTTTTCTTTTCTTTGAGACAGGGTCTTGCTTTGTAGTTCAGGCTGGTCTGAACTCAGCCTCCAACTCAGCAATCTTCCTGCCTCTGCCTCCCAAGTGCTAGTATTACAGGCATGAGCTGCCACACCCAGCACTGTGGTATGTGGTACTGATTGCTGGTAGGTGTGAGTCATCATGACCAGCATTGTTGTATGTGATTGCCAGGGATCCAACCCAGGACCTTGGATTTGCAAGGCAGGCACAGAACCACTGAGCTGAATCCTCAGCCCTATCACTACTTTTATAACAAGCAATTTCATTCTGCCTTATTTGTAGATGTCTACTACTATTGTACAAACTTGATTATCTACATATTTTAATGGTATTTGCTGTACTATAATAGGAAATTGACAACTTCATTCTTTGAAATCAATTTTCTTTTGATAGCTTAAAAATATTATCACAAAAAAGCGGGAAATATATACACAAAGTAGAGCATTTTTAATGATGAGCTTGTAAACCAAGTTTTTAATTTAGATAGATAATTAAAAGTTACAGATGCTTACACTGATATTGTATGTATGTCCACCTTTTAGCCCTTCCAACATCGCAATGACAGAGGTATCTGTTTTCTGAATAATACTGAGGTTGTGAACCTGGACAGAAGTGGGATCATCTTCTCGGTAAACCAACGCCTGGTAGACTTGGATATTTCCATTAGGGTGAGAAGGAGGAAGGAATGTTAACTGAAATTTTGTGACTTCATCTGGTATCTTCTGAAATGTCATGTTATTAGGTGGATCCTTGGGGGCTAAAATAAAATATTTACAATTAAGTTATTTTTAAAAGCGTTCTTTTATCCACCACGTAAAATTTATTTTCATTCAGCACTGTTTTTAAAGAGTATTACACAAACTATTGAAACTACTGATGGCCTATGCATTATGCAACTGTTGATATCTATTGTTCACAGAAAGTATAAAGGTAATTCAACTTTACTGCTTGCTTATTTATCTTGTCTCACATGTGCACTTATTTTTATATAGAGTGTATTTCTCAGGATTTCAAAATGATTCATTTGGCAAAGAATGGAAGCCAAACGTGATGGTACACGCCTGTGTTTCCATTACTCAGGAGGCTGAGGCAGGAGGATTGCCATTGGGCCAAGGGTTGAGCTCAACAGTTCCAGTGCCTGCCTTGCAAGCCAAGTTTGATACCCAGTACTAAAGAGTTGAACAAAATGTGAAGGATCGCAATGAGTTCCAGCCCAGCTTGAGCTACTTAGCAAAGCCCTATCTCAAAAAAAAAGAAAAAAAAAAGTAAACATTATACATAGAAAATATTTACTCCCCCCCAAAAAAGAAAACAAGAAATGGATGGAGAGTAGAGTGAGGAGAGGGAAGGGGATTAAAAAGAAATTAAGATGTATTATGCATATGTATTACTTCCCCACAAGGAATGTAAACATTATATACTACAGACGTGTACTAATAAGAATAAAATAATACACCTGCAGCAAGTGGCCAAAACAATACAGTCTAATGCAACCTTCTTCCACTTTCCCCAGTGCCGACCTCTCATACAACTGTGCTTCAACAGAGAACAAGGAAACCTAAATACACATGATATTGTTAGCTATAGCACAGGCTTTATTCTGATATTACCACTTCTACATGCCTCCATCATCACATGTGTAATTTTGTGCCTTTTCCCCATATATAGATTGCTGTGGTCACAACCACAGCAAAAAGTTTCCCTCCCTCCACCCCTCATATTTGTACTTCATTGTTTCCTTCAACCACAGTTGTTGTCCATTTCTATAATTCCGTCCCTTTTTAGAATGATGAAAGCAGAACGTGTCTGTCAAGGCGATGGATGAACCAACATTGTATTAACTATGGAAAGCCACTGGAGTCTTTTCCAGTATTTACTCGCACTAATATATCTGGTATTAATCCTCATGCAAAGAAGTTCGTGGAAACATGAGTTTCAACTTCTCTATGACAAGTTCCCAAGAGTGCGATTGCTGAGTCACATGATAAGCGCAAGTTGAGTTTTATGAGACTGGCAATTACTTTCCCCTGAGGATGAACCATTTTACAACTTCACCAGCAACTTGTCAGAGGTTTAGGACTCCATATATTTGCCAACATTTGGCATTATCACTCTTTTTAAAATTAGAATGTTATCTGTTTGGCCAGATGTACAGTAATATCTGATTGTGGCTTTAATTTGCATTCCCCTGATGGCTAATATTTTTGAAAAATCTATCTTCTGTGCTTTTTTGCCAAGCATGTGATTTTTTGGCCAATTTTCTAATTGTACTTTTAAGTGCTGATTTTGAGAATTTTTATGTAGATATCTCAGCTTACTTTAGATAAAAATTAGTTAAAATTATAGGTAAGCCACAGTAACTTACTATGAAACAAAATAATGTGCATGAGAATAATTGTTTTATGAATATAGAAGCTTGGTATTGCTGTACCACGTAATTAGGGTTCTTTAAATAAATGACTAGTTGAAAGAGTATATTTATTTTGATCAACTTGAAGAGAACATATTCTTCTATACTAAGTCAAACATTTCCATGGAGAAGACAATATTTGGTCCCAATAGTTCACATGTTTGATCTATGTTATCTTGCAAACATCTTTAGATATACAATCCTGTAGCCAGCAAAAAAACCTAAATAAATAACAATAACAAAAAAGAAAATAAATATTATTTTGCCAAACATCTCATTTTATGTTGAAAAATGCAGAGTAAAATAAAGGTCAGTTTGGTTCAAGAGAGATATTTCTATACTTGCTGAACATTTTTGACATTTTAGGAAGAATGTTTTCAGTTTATCTCCAATGTTTGTCTAAATTTAGAATCAAGTTTAAAGTTGGATAAGCAAAATAATTCTCTCAATGTGGAAAGCACTTCAACATCAAAATATCTTTGAGTTTACACAGAAATTCTGCTCTTAGAGATTTAGTTAAATGCATTATTATTATCTCATCAGAAGAGCGAACGTCAGATGTGACAAGTTCTTTATGTATAAAGGTGAGCACATTTATTGATTCTTTGCTCTCAGACAAATAGGATTAGGGAGAAATGCACCATAAAAATAGATAACCTATGAAACTTGGCATCAAAATAGAAGCAAATGGGATTTAAGGCTGCTGAAGTTTCCATGTACTTCTAATTTAGAATCACAGCTTCGTAGACAATAAACAGACAATATCATGTAGTAAAATAGATTCCCTGAAAAATATTTTTACCTCCTATACTTACCTTGTGGATAGCAACAAATAAACTATAGTAATACCTCCTTTCATCTGCTCTTTCCAATGTCATATCTGGTGGTAAAGAACATCAGTAGTCTGAAGGAGGCTGGGGCAAGAGAGCTCTGAGAGGTTGACTCTCCACGTTTGCTTCCTATCTTATTATTCACTGAGCCCCTGCTCATAGAAACTTGAGGAATTCTGTATGGATTCTTATGTTATCAAAGAGTTGCACAATAAAACTTATCATTTGACTATACGGAGAAAAAATCTAGGTAAATAAGACCTAGATTCTATTATTTAATTATACAGTATTATTAGTTTAACTTTTATTCAATTCACTGGACAGGAATAATTAAAATGGAATTTCATGTAAAGCATTATGGACTATAGAGATTTGGAAGATATAACATTTCAGGTGAGGTAACATTTAGCAAATTGAACAAGTAAAGGAAAATACAGCTGGGTACCACTAATTTGTTCCTATATTTACAAGGACTGAATAGTCTACATAATAGTCTACATGATTCCACTTTGCTTTAAAAATGTAAATAGAAGCCTTTATGTTTGTTCATTGTAGTGCTATTCAATTCTTTTATGTATGTGCTTTAAAAACATCGAACTTGTATTCTCTTTAGGGGATAGTGTGAGGAACTGTAAAAAAGACAGCAGCTAAGTTTCAATCACTTGTCAGTGATGAAGAAAACACTCTTTACCTGACTCTAGAGTAGTAATGATGACTTCGGGGCTTGACTTCCCTTCAGTATATGGAGCACTAGCATTTCCAGTAAAGGCTGTGATTATCACGGAATACCTCGTAAATACTTTTAGGTCTTTAATTTCCATACTTTTATTTTCTTCATTTGACTTGATAACAGAAATATTAAATTCTTCATTGTCTACCTATAGGAAAAGTATTTATAATTAAAAGAGTAATACTAGAGTTCCAAGTCAGCAAAATATAAAAATACAAAACTACCTAAGTATTTAGGTAGCCAAAATTTATTTACTTATTTATAATCTCATTGCTCTGCAAATCTGAAGTGCTACAAGTTTGTTAATTATTTATTAATTATTATTATTTTTATTATTTATTAATTATTTCAATAATTGAAAATGAAAGAAAACTATGAACTCACCATGATAAGTCAGTCCATCAAATGAACAAGCAAAAATAATTTTGCTGTCAATGAGAGAGTGTCTACTATAATAGTTTATAAAAGAAAAACATACAGGTTTAGGTGTCCAGTCATTCAAGATTTGAGTCCCTAAGTGGCCACTTAAAGCCTTTTGAAAAACTCTCCGTCCTCTGTGTTTTATTTGTGTATGTGTAAAATTGAGGAGATGATACCAATTTAAAGTGCTTCATTAAGCTACAGGAAGAACAGATCTAAGGTAGCTGGCAGAGTGATTTTGACTTTTGAAAACAACTTCCCATGAAAAAAACCATGCCTCATTATATAATTCTAAAGATATAGATATATAAAACATATGTGTGTGTTTTGTAAAAAAACCAAAATTTTCAGAATATAACTTCTTTCTGAAATGTGCTTTGATTTGTTTTGCCTTTTGAATTAGATTCCATTTAAAAATTTTAATAGTGACTGACATTTGGAAAATTGATCTAGCACTGTGTGTGGCACTGGACAAGGATGAATTTAACTGTGCATCTTATAATTATTTAATATATGCAAATGATTATAGTTAGTCAGATTGCATGTGGTTGTACTATTTCTACAAACCTAATCTCTTTTTGGTGGGAATTCAACATTATGAGTTGGTCCATTTTTCAACAAATCTTGTAGATTTAAATTATTTTTCTTTCTATTCTCTTGTTACATTTTCTCTGCTCTTGTTTTTTCTTGCCCATTTCTTTCTATAGGTTTTTGTCTTCTTGCATAAATATGTACTACCATATACTGCTCTCAAGCTATCCAGAGCCACCGTACCTAACCTGAACAACAGATGCTTTTATCACTTTTTGCTTCAGTTTTTCAACTTTCACCTTCAACATAAATTCTGTACTAAGCAGCACAGTCGGCCCACCCATCTGGCTTCATCTCTCAGCACCCTTCATTAACAGCGAGACTCGGAAGAGCTACATGAGTTGCTTTCCTTGAACCAGACTCACTTTACATCTTTGTTTCCATTTCCTTTCCATGTTTTGTTTCAATTATTTGCCAAGTTTTAACTATGAAGTTATTTTGTCTGGGAGACATTTCCTTCAATACTTCCTCCCTTCTTTTTCTGTATTATAAATTCCCTTCCACCGTATGTTAGGCCAAGAGTCTCATAAGTTTAACGACGTGTTTACGTACCCTATACATACCCTATCAGCCAACATAACATTAGTAATTATGTTACTAAATTTCAC
>PVIR01039136.1:0-14120 GCA_004026965.1 Petromus typicus | reverse complement strand
CTTTCAAGGTAGCTGTGGTACCACTCGAGCTAAATCCCGAGCTCTCACCTGTGTTTTCTAGGTAGGTGAGAAAGATCGTCCTTGGGAGGTGATCAGGCTCACGGGAGTTCCTGTGCATGTTGGGATACTCTGCCAAGCACCCAACCATGTAATCTTTAGAACAAGGCCACCACACTGTGTTAATTACAAGGAACAACCTTCCATACTCAATGTTAACACTTCATCAGATTGTTACTTTAAAAGTGTAAATGTTGAAAGGTGGTACAAAATATGGGGTTTTGTTTGGGTTTTTTTGAGTCAGGGTCTTGCTGGCCCTGCACTCAGTCTCCAACTCACATCACAGCAATCTTCCTGCCCCTGCCTCCCGAGTGCTAGGATTACAGGCATGAGCTACCACGTCCGGCACTGTGGTACGTGGTACTGACTGCTGCTGGGCATGAGTCTCCATACCCAGTATTGTATGTGGTTACCAGGGGACTGAACCTGGGTCCTTGAGCTTCAATACAGCACCAGAACCACTGAGCTAACTCCCAGGCCCTAGCAGGGAATTTTTTTCAATCCCGCTGTCTAATTAAGGAACGCATTTCCACCTGAAAATAGAGAGACTGAGCAGAGGACACGCACCTATTTTGAAGACAAAAGACATCATGCGCAACCATAGAATAAGTCTTAAGTTCATTGTCTCGCAAACCCAATGTATAGGGTCTTTGGACACCATAAGTCAGCACACTTTGCCTGACCTCTTTTAGGATATTAAAATCAATGGAGCTATGAACACACATATTCACCCCTGGGTTGTCAGGGTCAAGTAAAAGAGAGATAGGAAAACACAAAGCGTCTTCAACTATTTTGTCTGCAGTAGCAGCATTTTGTAAGCATATGGCGGTAGTGAGTGGCCCTAGGAGTTGGCTTTAAGAGTGGGGCAACAAGATGTTTGTGTGGCACCTGTGGAGGCTGTGGGGCTAGTGATTTAGGGTTTTCCTCACAACAACCTGTTGTGATTGTGGAGCTGAAGCTGCAGTAAAAGGAAAGAAAATGGGTGAAAAGGCTGAAAACGAGGAAGCATGGCCAGAAGGGCAAGTGGAGGGAGGGTTAGTCACAGCCTCCTGAACTGACTGATAAAGTTTGAGAGCAGAGTAGACTAAGGCCCAAGTGCTTAATGTTTGAGAGGAAAGGTGATCCCCTCCTTGTCAGGCTTCCCGGAGAATGGTTCCTACATGCTCCCATGTTGCTAAGTTAATTGTCCTCTCCTTGGGGAAAGATGGAGCATATTTTTCTATATCTTTTAGCAACTTTATCAGATCTTCTTTTGGTCTTAAATATGCTGTTTGCTTTAACAGTGACTTAAGCAATCTGACAAATTTACACTGATCTTATGACAGAGATTGACCGATGTTTTTAACTCAGAAAAAAATAGAAGATTACTCCCAGCTGAACACACTTACCAGTAATGTCCCACATCCACGTCCGGAATTGTCCTGGGAGATCTGTGTGTTGTCTCTTGTAGTCCGAGTTTGTCTCACAGGCGAATTTATCAGTAGATCCAATTTATATCCACGTTGGGTGCAATATGTGGTAAACAGGGGAAGGGAACGTTAACTAGACCTTTTTTTTTTTTTTTTTCTTTTTAGGTTTTTTTGAGACAGGGTCTCACTTTGTGGTTCAGCACTCAGCCTCAAACTCACATCACAGCAATCCTCCTGCCTCTGCCTCCCGAGTGCTGGGATTACAGGCGTGAACCACCACACCCGGCACTGTGGTGTGTGGTACTGGTTGCTGCTGGGGTGAGTCTCCACGCCCAGTATGGTATGTGGTTACCGGGGATGAACCCTGGTCCTTGAGCTTGCAAGACAGGCGCCGGAACCACTGAGCTAACTCCCCAGTCCCTTAACTAGAACTTTTGCATTAAGTTCTAGTCTCCTGTGAGTTCCTGGCACACAGCTAAATAGTTAATAATTAGGCAGAAATGAGACTTAGAGAAAACTGAGCTTGGATCTGATTCATGCTACTCTGGGCGGCAAGGACTCGGGACCCCAGCCTACCACACCTTTTATTATCTGCATTCCAAAATACCTAGAAAGGCCGGGGCACACCAACAATAGTCCTAGAGAAGTTATGTAGATGAGGATCCCTTGGGGCAAGGCAGATGTCAGCAATAGTCCTTGAGATGGGGGAGATCCGGTGCAGTTCTGCCCTGAGGCATCACAGCATGTGCACCATTGAGTCCCTTTTGCTACCAGAGATTAAGATAAAAGTCAAGTCCAAAGTCCGTCTGCAGGCAGGAAGGCCTGGTCAATTTTGACCTTGCAATTCCCAAACAGGGTGGTTCCCAACAATGTCATTTACTGGTACAGGTCCTCAATGTTGAATACGATCATGATGTGCATATATAATGTACCAATAAAGATTTGAACAAAAAACATCCTTGCCTTGAGTTGGTGACACTATTATGTTTAGGACAACAACAACAAAAAAAAAAATCCAGCCCAGTTTAGGTACAAATGAAGTAGGGAAAAGTTGAGATTAGCAGTCATTATCTACCTTTGGAAGGAGGGTAGATTTTTTTTTTTTTGGTCTCACATACTTTAGACATAAAAAATAGACAATAAACATAAGAGATGTATACAGTGAAGTCATCCCTTTCATCAACTGGCTGTCCACCAAGGCTGGCAGTCCAAAGATTACCAGTCTCCATTTCACAACTCCCCGAGAGCCACCCACCTGCTATCCTTTGCTGTTGGGCTCCACAACTTCAAGGCCCCAGTATCCCAGGCACCGTGATCCAATGTGACCAGGTTGCTCACCAGGCGTGCAGTCACGGTCACGTGATCAGTCTACCACTGATGCTCTTTCTCTATTCACTCATAGTCGCACATCACACTCAAGGTGGAAACCAATCACTGACCGAGTAAACAGGGACCCTATGATTGTCTTGGACCAGTCGGGACCTCCTAATGACAGGAATGGGAACATTCTCCAAGCATGTGCCCAAGAAAGGAGCTGGTTACCAGGACAAATTCAGGGAAGAGAATATTGAGGTGGAAATTTTAAATCAGTTTCTCTAAAGAAACGTATGACGTTCACAGCATAGTGTCAGACACATGGAGTAATTGATAAATTGCAGTTGTTGTTACAGTTATCCGCTTACTGATTCTTAGCTATTCTTCAGTCTGTCTTCTCTGAATCAGAGGACTTTAGAAGTATTTCTCACTTTTGTTGAGCACAACATTGAGCTTCCAAATGGAGGGCGCTGGAGAGACAGGGTTGGAGGAAGCAGCCCTCCTGGTTCCAGCTGCTGCAAGGTCAGCAGTATTCTTGTGAGCCCTGGCCTGGGGGAGGGGTGTCAATGATGGGATTCTCAGACCCTGGAGATTCTTTGGGCTCCAGGTAAACTGATGGTAGGTAACGGTGTGCTGGTGATGAGCTCCATGTCCCTGCTGACAGAGCTTCCTACTGGGGGCAAACTCCTGGGAGAACTGTACTCCCTCATACACTGCATGCAGGGGAGGGAGGCGTCTATGTTCTGGCCTTTGATGGATGAACCTAGTGTATCTTGGAAGGCTTTCAATAAGAAGACTAACAAAAATTGCAACCAGTTATATTTTAATATTGCTGGCCTTTCTTCCTTGGGACTGTATCACCCTCAAGTCTTAGGTCCTTCTGAACCCTTCTAGGTCCACTTAAATATGCTAAAACTGAGGCTCGGGTGTCAACAGTAGGTACCCCACCACCTTCCAGTACTTATTTCTGTGTGCCTGGAACATAGTAAGTACAGTTCTCCCAGGAGTTTGCCTCTGATGCTTTCTTTCTCTCCTCGGTGCAAAGGACGCTGGGCCCTCGGGAAGGAGGCGGAGTTGAGGGAAGGATCCGCCCCCGGGGACTCAGACGGCTGCGGTGAGGTGGCTGCAGAGTGAGGTGGCCAGCCGAGTCCTGCAGCCGGTCCTTCACTTGAAGTCACACACCACTAACCCGGGATTTCACCCTGCTAAGGAAGAGGAGCTGCCCCCACCCCTGTAGTCTGTGTCCTCCGCCGTCCGTCACACTCGGTCCCGCCCCGCGGGGGCTTCATTGTTCCCTGAGCTGAGGAAGGGCGACCACCCACTCCTGCCCTTGACGTCACACTCTACGCTGTCCATCACGCCTCGTCCCGCCCCACGCAGCTGAAGAAATTTGTTGGGTTGAACCGGAAGTGCTGCCTTTCATCACTCCCTGACGTCAGCGACCTCTGCCGTCAATCACTGTCAGTCCCGCCCCGCACTACGGTTGTAGTTCACGGAGTGGAGGAGGAGGAGCCGATACCGGCCCCGTCTCAACGTCACGCACTACGCCGTCCCCCTCTCTCGGCCACGCCTCTCGCGGCTTTGGTTCAGGGCGTGGAGGAGGAGCCAATGATTTCCCCGCCCCCACGTCACGCCCTTCGCCGTCCCCCACGTTCGGCCACGCCCCGCGCGGCTGCGGTAGTTCTGAGGGGAGAAACTAGAGGGTCCGCTGCTGCAGCTGACTAAACCGGACCTCGCCAGCCATGACTTCGGCCCCCGCGGGTAAGGACGGGCGTGGGGTGGTGGCAGGGCAGCCTGGGCCGCTCCCACTGCGCGGCTGACTAGCTTTCCCGCTCGTCCCCAGAGGCGGAGACCCGGCAGAGGCTGCTGCGCACCGTGAAGAAGGAGGTAGGTACAGGCGACTCTGGGGCGGGGGTGGCCTCTCCAAGCGGGGAACGGGGCGGCTACTTCAGGGGTGGGCTTCCCCCGGGCCCTTCCTTCCGCAGGCCTGAAAACAGGTGGAGTTTGGGGTCCAAGAGGTTCTGGTGGGGGAGGGGAACTTCGGTGTTTCTCAGCTGTGTGAGGAGGCTGAGGCAGCGTGAGGACCCCTCCCCCAGGTGTGGTTCTAGTGGGCTGTATGTGGGTGGGATTCCTGTAGAGAGCAAGTGAGGGTGGCTCTCAGTGAAGGTCTTCCTTTAGTGTTGCCAGTATGGCCCTCCCAGGTTGTAGAAAAGGGGAGGGTTTATAGTGACCCGGGCAGGAGTAGCATTTAGGTGCCTGTTCTGCGTCGGAATGTGTATATGTGTACACCTATGTAGGTGAGGACGTGTGGCTGTGTGTGCATATATAATATGCGTCTATCCGGAGATATATGTTAATCTCTGTCACGTGTAGATGTATTTCTACGTGCATAAATTTTTGAGCGTGAAGCTGTATGTGTATTTCTGTGATGGCATTAATGTGTGTGAATGTAAGGCTGTGACCACGTATGTGTTTACTGTGTCCACCCTCATCCCTCTACCTGAGACAACATTGCTGCCATCTGCGTCTTTTTTTTCCTCTGTTGGGGACCCTGCATGGCTGTAGACCTGGTGCACAGGCCTGTTCCCTGTGCTTAGCTTCTTGTCCATTCACGAAGGTATGTTAAGGACGGCACCACTGAGACATACAGAAGCCCTTCGTGCAGGGGGCAGCCTCTGGGCTGAGACCTGTTGCTGCCCTGCCCTGCACGGGGAGCATATACATGGGTCAGTGTTTATGTGTCTCTGTTTGTCACGCCCCTTTTTGTTGAAAGAATCAGCTCCAAGGCTGGCTTCACATTTTGGCCTTTTATTCAAATAAGGAGACATGTGAGATAATGAGATTCCTCAGAAAGCCTAGAAGTTTCCATCTCAGCCCTTTGTAGTGAAATGGTTGTTCAATTAAAGAGGGCAGCTGTAGGCAAAAGTGTCAGCAGTTCATCCACTGAAGGTTCTGATTGAGCTCCTGGTCCCAGCTAGCAGCTCTTCAGAACTCTGCAACAGTTTAGGACTCAGTTTCTCCATCTGTAGAAGGAAGCAGTAATTCTGGTGCCCCAGATCTTGGGCATTCCGTTCTAGTTTGGGCTGCCTGGCTTTTCTTCTGGTGGCCAGAGTGCTGGGTCTGTCTCCTGGGCCAGCCAAGTATGGGGCTTAGAAAGAGCTTCCTCCTGGCTTGAGGCTGAAGCTAGCTCCTGATCAGACAGACTTGTTACCTTTCTTGTTGCTCGAGATGAGTTTGGGCAGAACCCTGCTAGAGGCAGATCTATTAAAATGCACGTCTAAAATCAGAGGGCAAGTTTCTTGGTTTCAGATTCGTGTCTCTTTTTAAAGTCTGCATTTATTGAGGCTGATTATTTCATTAATGATAGCTTCTATTTACAGGGGGAAGCTATTTGCCCTGCCCTGAGTGCACATTAATCTTACAAAATAGTGAGTGGAATTGTCTCCATTTTATAGACTGAGGCTCATGGATACTGGGGAGACCACCAAAACAAGAAGGGCAGAATCAGGAATTATGTCTTCAGTCTGTCTGACAACAGATCCAAGCATAGCCACAAAGTATGTCCATCCATGCCTGTGCACAACCTTGGGATGTGTGGAGAACATAATCTTCACTGTACAAATAGGAACATTCTGACCCAGAGAGAGTAGAGGTCGTTTCTGGGGCACAGAAGAGATGCAGGGGACAGATTACAATCTGGCATCTTTGAGCTAGCACTGGGTGATCCTGAGAACTTGGTGATAAGCCTGTGTTCTCCAGAGCAGACATCCATGTTCTTTCTTTTGCTCACCTCTGGGATCAGCAGAGATTGAGGGGTGGGTTTCCTTGAATATTAGAGAGCTTATCTCCAATGAGGTGGGACAGCTTTTGCCTAGAAATTTGAGTTGGATCATCTTTCTTGTCTCAACCTTCAGGATTCTGGGGAGTCACATCTCTGCCTGTTGGAGCCTCATTCTCCTTTCTAGAAAGAGTACTTTAGTGGTCAGCTTCTATTTTAGATAAGCCAATTCCCAGGACTGCAGGGGGGAAAAAAAGACAGCCATGGATGCAAGCATAGCCTGAGCCACTGCATCCACCAAAGGGAAAAGTAAGCTTCCTCCAGCCATGGAGCCACAGGCTCTTTCTAGTGCTGACGTAGGAAGTCCTCAGAACCCCAGGGCCCTGGTGGCAGGGCATGAGTGTGTTTGGTTGGGGCTGGAGATCTGGCTGAGTGGTAGGCCACTTGCCTACACCACTTGCCTAACACATTCAAGGCCTCAAGTTTGAGCCTCAGCAACAAATACATGCACACACACACACGCACACACACACACACACACACACACACACACGGCACTTGGACTCAACCAAAGCAGGGTTTAAATCCTGGATGCAATTCCTGAGAAGGTGTGTGTCCAACACTGTACAAGCTTCTAGGCACAACGATAAACAGTCCTGTCACTGACATCTAGCTGCAGGAGGCAGACTGGCAGATCTTTGAGTGTGATTAGTAGAATAAGGTGCACAATGTCTGAAGGGGAGATACTTAGAACCACAAGAATACAAAATAAACTGAGATACAACTTAGTAGGCGAGCAGTGGCCTAGCACATGTGAGAGCCTGGATTCCATCCCCAACATCAAGAAAGAGAGAATCACAGAACAAGGCAAAAATAAAGTTGAGCAAGGGGTGGAGGAAGTTCTTTACCAAGGATGTGATGGTAAAGAACATACAAAAGACGAGTAGGCCATGTAGGTTGCTGTGTGAGGTGGGGAGAGGAGGAAAGACTGTTCTGGTAGCAGAAACTGTATGGGCAGAAGGCTGTGGCTAGAGGGAACAAGGTGGTTTGGGGGAGCCCAGGTAACAAGAATAGAGAGGGAATAATCATGCTGCTGAGAGCAAGCAAAGGGAAGAAAATGAAAAGGAAGGACGCTGACAATCTGGAAAGCAGGGGATAGAGCTGAACTTGAGTGTTCATGATGAATTCTATGTCCTTGGGCAAGTGACTTTTTATCTTCATGAGGGTCTGAGTTTAGGTTTATTCATTATGAGAATAAAGATTACTCACCTGGTAGAATAACCCGTATGAAAACACCCACCACATTTGCCTGAACTCTTCCAGAGCAGGATTTGGCTGTTTTTCTGTGGAGGTTTTTTGTTTTTTTTTTTTTCCTCTTTTATTTTCCCCCTCTCTCCCTAGCCATCAAGGGAGAGCTGGATACAGGGTGGCCTCAGAATGATTTCTTCCAGGTAAACCCAACCCCCCCCACTCTGGCCTCTTCCTGGCTCTTGTTGTCTTCCCTGCCACCTCTTAATTTTGTTTTGGTTCCTACAGCTAGCAGGGATTGGCTTCCTGTTACCATGACAACGGCCATTAAAGGAGCCAGCCACATGACACTGGTAGATAAAGGAAGTAAAGAGACTAACTGCCTTGTTTTCGTGCCTCAGACTGGGCCTGGGGATGGGGAGGGCTCTTAATTGGAGGGCTTGTGGGCAGCAGTTGGGATCCTAGGAAGGAGGCAGGGAGAGGCGTCAAGTCCTGCAGGGAAACCCACATTTAGCTCTGAGCTGAGCTGGAACAGCCATGACAGTGAAGCCATTATCCCAGCTGTCGAGCATATAATGTCTGGGAGAGTAAGCCTCCTAGTCTCAGGGTTGGGGACAAGAGACTGGAAAAGGTAGTTGCCAAATGCTGGAGGAAAATGAAGGAGGCACCTAACGGTGCAATGGGGACTCCATAAGTTTTCCCTGACTCAGTAGTTTTGTTTGTTTTGTTTTGTTTTGCTTTTTTGAGACAGGGTCTTGCTTTGTAGTTTAGGCTTGTCCTGAACTTAGCCTGGAACTCTGCAGTCCTCTTTCCTCTGCCTCTGCCTCCCAAGTGCTGGGATTACAGGCTTGAGCCACCACATCTGCCACTATGGAATATGGTACTGATTGCTGGTGCTTGTGAATCACCACGCCCAGCATTGTTGTATGTGGTTACTGGGGATTGAACGTGGGCCCTTGCCCTTGCAAGGCAGGTGCCAGAACCGCTGAGCTAAATTATTACCCAACCCCCCTGAATCAATAGTTTTAATGCAAGAAGAGAGAGCAGCTTTACCAGCTCCCCCTCTGAATTGGACTGCCGCACAACATACACATTGTCCATATCCATTTTACATTACAGGTAGAATGTGGTGGTGCACACCTGTGATCACAACTGCCTGGGAGGCTGAGGCAATAAAATCACTACTTTGAGGTCAACCTGTACAAATTAGTGAGACCCTGTACCCGAATAAGCTGAAAGAAAAAAAGGAACTACAGATTGAGTGCCTGCTGAGCATAGGGAAGACCCTGGGTCCAGTTCTTAGCATCATTAAAAAAAAAAAAAAAAGACTGTATTTCAGATGAGCAGTGAAGAAATTTTCAAAATGAATATTTATTGACAGACCTGGCAGCCCTACCCCTGAGCACATTTGGCAATGTTTGGAAACATTGTGGCTATGGGAAGAAGCCAGGGCTGCTGCTCAATATCCTGCGATACCAGGACAACTCCACTGTTGCTTTCACCCTAGACCAAGAGATATCTGGTCCAGACTGACAGTACTGTCAACTTACCTGAGATGCTTGGGATCAGAAAGTTATGGGTACCCCTAGATTTTGAAATGTTTATATGTGCATAATTAATAACATCTTCAGGATGGGGCCCAAACCTACCAGTGTTTGTACCTCACATGCACCTTGTTTCGGTACCTCAGGGTTAATTCAGTGCAGAGTTGCCAGCATTTTGAATGCGACCCTTTGTGTGAGGTCAGATGTGGAATTTTCCATTTCTGGTATCAGATCATCGTCAGGTCATATGACTTTTTGTTCTTCGGTTTTTGGATCTGGGGATTAGGGGTGCACATGTAGTCTTGTGGAAGGTACAGACAGACCTATCATCAGTCAGCAGTGTAGGTCCAGCGCCCACTGTGGCTCTTTCTCTAGCTGGTCTGATGCAGATGTCCTCCTTTTGAATGCCTCTCTTAGTGCTTTTAAATTGTTTTATATGCATATGTGGAGTGCAGAGGGACAGCATGGGCAGTAAGAAAAGGTCCCAGCTCTTTTTTCCTTGTACAGTAGGTACAGGCCATGGCAAGGGGGAGACTCTGTGAGACCCCCCGAGGATGGGCAGTTCCTCCCTGCTCTGGAGGATCACTCTGTGCCACACACTATGTCCATTGTTTCTCAAGCATTGTCTCTGTCCCTCCTGACAGAATCTCAAGAGGGAGAATCATCATTTCCTTTACATGGCAGATGAAGAACTGGAGACAGATGTGAGGCACGAGTTCAAAGGTCACACAGGCAGTCCAAGGAATCGCCAGGATCCTACTAAGACAGATCTTGTGACCCTGGCTTACACAGGTTACAGTGGTAGGGAGCTGGGAACTTTTCCTGGAAATGTAGCTCAGAATCCCATGAATGGATGGGAAGCAGATGAGACAAGAAAGTCCACTTACCTCAGCTTGTGCAAGATTGGATTTGTCCCAGTAGACGTATAGCTATAGGAGATGTGTGAGCGAAGAAGGATTTGCTTTGAGTCATACTCTTAAGAAATTTCAGGGCCGGGGATTTAGCTCAGTGGTTCTGGCACCTGCCTTGCAAGTGCAAAGGCCTGGATTTGATCCCTGGTACCACATACAACAGCAATCAGAATTGCCCACCAGCAATCAGAACCACATACCACAATGCTGGGAGTGGAGGCTCATACCTATAATCACAGCACTGGGGAGGTAGAGGCAGGAGGATTGATGTGAATTCAAGGTTTGAGTTCAGGACTAGCCTGAACTACAAAAGTGAGACCTTGTCTTAAAAAAAAAAAAAAAAGAAAAGAAAAGAAATAGTTTCAGCTGATAGCAGTGACCAAGGAGAACATTTTCTGCCAGTTCTTAGAAGGAAATTTACTTCTTTCCTCTCTTCCTCCTTCCTCACTTTCATCCTGTCTGCCATAAAGATTTACCAAATATGTGCCATGTCTTTAGGTCCTGTGAAGGTGTAGGTTGAAAAGTGAGACGAAGAGAGTCATTACATGATCTCATTGAGTTATAGTCTAACGGGGTGAGGATGTACATAGGCAAATGATGTGACAAGTTGATGTGAAGCCCAGCTGCTGGAGAGGGATGGAAAGGGTTCACCAGACATGGTGGCCCTGCTGACCTCTTGATGGGTGATGCCTGAGGAACTGGACATATACAGGAAAGATGTTGGGAACCAAGCAGCACAAACACCAGTGAGGCCCAGGTGGAGTGAATAGGATTGGAGATCAGAGAAAGAACTGGAGCCTGATCATACAGAGCCTGGTGACCTTGAAAACTTTCACTTTTACTCTGTAAGATGGGAGCCCTGCCTGAGTGTTGGTCGCCTGCAATCCTAGCACTCAGGAGAGTGAGGCAGGAGGATTGACAGGAGTTCAAGGCTAGCCTGAGCTACCTGGTGAGTTCAAACCCAGCCTAAACTACTTTTGAGACCCTTTCTCAGTAAAACCCAAACAAAACAAACAGGGGAGTTTTGAGAGTTTTGTGTAAGAAAGGAATGTGTAAATTTGTCTGAAGACAAATGGGAGGAAGCAAAGACACTAGATCATCAGGCCAGAGAGGAAATTTCTACCTTATTTCTGGGCATTTGGTTGCTGGGCTGGCAGTCAGTCTCCCCCCATTCCTCTGCTGAGCCGAGTAGTGAGTCCAGAAGTGCTTGCCACAGAATGCATGTAGCACTGCCAGGTGGCATTAGGGTGCTCTTAGAGGCCTGCAGGGTTGTCTCAGACTGTGGAACCCTCCTCATGAATATTACAGCCCCATCTACTCAGTGAGCGCATTTTGGTGCTCTTTCAAGGATCTGGTGATGTTGGGCTTTGGAAGCTGTGGGAAATGCTGGGCATCAGTAGCAGGCTTGGTGCCCTGGTTCACTGTGGCCAGAGTGGCAGGAGAAGCCTGGCTTTCTTGCTTCCTTGTGTGTCCTTTGCTCTACAGCTCATGAGCTGCTTAAGGAGCAAGGGAGCATCCAGTTGCGGGTCAGCAGGGGGGAAAGAGCTCCCTTGTGCCCCATGGGCCTGCAGTTGAAGGTGCAGAGCCCTCAATGGGATATGAGGAAGCCTGAGTCCCTGTCTCACCTCTGCTTCAGTGTGCATGTGGCTCAGACAGCTGCATGGCCACCAGAGCCTCAGCCCTTCTGGTTTGGTATGGCTGGTGGCACTTTCTAAGAAGCAAGTGTGCTGTTTTTCCTCTACCTTGAATTTGCCTGGTCTGAATTTAAGACTCAGACTCGGCAGCTGATAAGACTTTCTGGAACTTTCACTCTGCTCAAGGAAAACCAGAGCTTGGCTAAAGTCATCTTAACAGAAACATTTTTTAAAAAAGGAAAAACAACCTGTACTGGGTTTTTTATGGGGGTGCCGTCATAAAACTATCCCCGCGCCCTGTGAAGTGGATCAGACATCTCTTGTGGATAAGGAAACTCAGGAACCCAGATGCTAGGTAACTTGCCTAAAGTCACAGAAATCGTCAGTGGCACAGCGTGGTGGTGTGGAACCAAAACCCTTCTTTGCATACTCTGGATCCTGCAGCCCTCACATGGTCCTGAGCTGTGCTTGGAGTGCCACATGGGGCAGAGAGAGGCTGGCCTTTGGAATCAGACAGTTGTGGCTTGACAATGTCTGCACCTTTAGCAGTCTGTGAACCTTTCCCTTGAGAAGCAGCAAAGGTGTTGTTTCCTGCCTGGCGGTTGGCATTTCTGGAGGGAGCTGCATATTCCTGATGTGTTGCCTTGGGAGCCCAGACACATTCTGGGTGTGCTGGGCAGCACCCAGAGAGCACTGGCTGGAGCATAGGGTGAGGCCAGGAGCAAGAGTCATCCTGGAATCTGTGTCGGGGAGTAGAGGGAGGTGGGAATCTCCCCAGGGATCCGTTAGCTTGAGGACCTCTGTGCTGAGATGCCCCAGGTAATGCTGCAGAAGCAGGCCCCTGGGCAGACTTATCGGGATGCCTGGGACGTATCTGACCTCCTGACCAGCCACGGAATGTCCCAAGTAGTGACCAGGTGCCTGTCTTCTGACTGTGAGGGAACAACATCTGATGCCTATTTTCAGTGAGCAGTGAATAAGCCCGGCTGGCAGCTGCTGAGTGGGAGGCCTTCGCTTCTCCTTAAACCCTGGCATCTACATTCAGGGCAGGTTGGGAGGAGGACAAACCTATTGAAGGATTTTTCTAATACTTGGGAGTCCACAGGCCACCACTTTGTCATTTTCCCCTCCCCTCTCCCCTCTGTCTCACCCAGGCCCACCCTAGACTGTGGGACCCACTCCCTGGCTTTGTAGTTATCACCTCTGCTGTTTGGGAGTGGCAGGAGGGGACAGGTATGCCCTGGAGCTGCCCAGGATTCACACCCCCAGCGTTTGCTGAGATTCTCTGTGATAGGCACTAGGGACACAGTGGTATGAGCACAAGTGGGGTCCCTGCCCTCTGGGTCCCACCGTCTAGTGAAGAGGACCAGCAGTGGACAGGTAAACAGATGAACAAATATAGTGGGTGAGAAAGTGTGAGGGAGGGCTGGGTTATAGTCAATGTGTGCTTCTCAGAGGAGGCACCAGCAGAGCTGTACCTTCAAGATGGAAAGGAGCAGCTGTAAGATGCCGGAGCAGTGGTATGGAGGATAGAAGTAGCTTGCAGCATTTAGGGAAAGCAAGTGGGGGAGAAGAATGGGAGACAGGGTCAGAGACCACGGGGAGAGTAACCCCTCCCAGGACCTGAGTGTGCCCTGGGGTGCTCCTCGGGGAGGTGGCAAGGAGGGCTTCTGAGTGGTCCCCTCTGGATACCTTTGTGAAGACTCCAGCCCCATTGTAAGTCATGCTGTGCTGAAGGTCATTCTGTGGAGAAGCTGGTTTGGAAGGAGGAGCTTTGCAGAAAGGTTGGGCTCCCTAGTGCAGCAGGAAAACATATTTGCTGCTTCTTTGATAGACTCGATTCAGTTATTTGCAGTGTTGTGAGGCAGAACTCGTTGAGCCCAGGCCTTGTACATGTTAAGCAAGAGCCCCACAACTGAGTTCCTCTCCAAACTGTAGTCTTGATTTTTATTAGAGCAGCTCTCGATTCGTGGCCAAATTGAACAGAAGGTACAGAGGTTTCCTGCAGACACCCTATCCCTGCACACGCACAGCCTTCCCTGCTGGACTCTTCCCTCCGTGGGGTGTTTGTTGTGATTGATGAACCTGCAATTTGGAGCCTGTGGTTTATATTTAGGTTTATGGTTGTTGTGCATTCTGTGAGTTTCAACCAGTGTTTAATGACACGGACACACTATTGTAACACTGAACATTTTTACTACCCTACAAATCCCTTGTACTCCATC
>PVIR01039135.1:0-14514 GCA_004026965.1 Petromus typicus | reverse complement strand
ATATATATATATATATATATAATAACCTAGATCTCTAATTCCAAGTCAGAAATTTTTAAAAAGCTCTTTGTAAAGGGCAGATTACTGAATGTACCACTAGATGGCAGAGAAAGATCAGTAATTTCCCATTCCATATGAAACAGCATGAATATTACAGTTCATCTCAAAATATATAATACATTTACAAGTCTTATTTGTATCATATATACATATAAATGAAAATGTGATGTTAAATATTTAATCAAATAAATTGTTTAATACGTAAAATATATTGTATATAAACAATTATATATGAATAATATATCAATTATATAAACAATAAAACAATATATAAACGTATTGCAATATGCACATGTCTATATTTTTGATATAAGTATATATATATATATATATATATATATATATATTTGTACTCTGCAGTAGTGTATATTAGAAAATTTCATATTCTGGTTAAGTTCAGATTTCAAGTAAAATATAAAACTATATAAAATCTCACATGTATCCATATTTTATTTTGTCTTTCTTTTTTTGTCAAATAATTATTTTTTGGCACAGAAAAAAAGCTTTTAAATTTTCACTTGTCTTATATAAATATAAACCTCCTATAATTTCATATAATTCAAAATATCATGGTCATAAAACTTACTGCTATCTTTTCTTATTATATGAATATACATTAATATATTTTATAATAAATAAAATATTTCTCATTAAGGATTTCCAAATTCTCTTAATATTTTCGGATTGCTATTGATAATCAAAGGTGAATGACAATAATTATTTGTAATTTCTATTTTTAAATAAGTATTAAAGGATTAGAATATTTTTCTGATAACTCTTAGTCTTTGCTTGACCGAAGAAGGTGATATTTTTCTTTTGTTACCAAGGATTGAATTTAGGACCTTCAGCTTGCAAGGCATGCACGGGAACAACTGAGCTAAATCCCTAGCCCAGAAAGGCAAATTTTGACAAAGTAAATTTAGTGGAAGCATCAGACTAAGTGATGATGCTTGAATTTAATTTCTTCTCCAAAACAGATTTGATCTTTCATCCTTAGTCAACGTACAGATGCTAGTTAAGAAACAAAAAGAATTTTGTAACTTAAATCCTTATGAAGCATAGGAGAAAGAATTACAGTGTCTGTTATTTCAAAAATATATAGGGGCTGGGGGTATTAGGGTGGGTAGGGGAATAGGAAAAAACAAGAATCAAGTCGTGTCACATACTAGTACAAATTCTCAATGTTGAATGCGATGATGATGTGTATATATAATGTACCAATAAAGATTTAAATTTAAATTCCCAGGGCCAGGGATGTAGAACCACATCTTTTGCAATCAAAAGGTCCTGAATTTGATTATCTGAACAAAAACAAAGAAACAAACAAATATATATATAGATAGATGATAGATAGATAGATAGATATACAGATATCTATATATAGAGAAATATCTCTCTGTATATGCAGATATCTACATATATAGAGAGATTTGTATATCTATCTATATATCCTATATCTATCTATATATCTTATATCTATATCTATCTATATATATCCAATATTATAAATATACATATATATCCAATATATCAATTTTAAAAGAATTTAGATTAAATATTACTGTTACTTAGTGTTACTTAATTTTAAAGTGTCATAATCCTTACTTATTTAAATTAAGGCTGAATGTATATAACATTCTGGAACTTCTCTTAAATGGTCTTTTTCTGTTGGACATTATCAACTGCTCTTTTTCTTCTCTTGTGTGTTCTTTGTCTCTTGCACCATTGGATGAGTGAATTAAGATATGGATCCAACATCTAAGAGTCAGAAACTTATGATTTTCCTAGCTGAAAGACTAGGAGCAGGGATCTAGAGAAGTTCTGTGCTGAAACTCTTCAAAATTGGAATATTTTATAATTAAGAGCATAATTAAAGAGTTTATAGCAAGACTCTCATTTTCTAAGATGCTGTGAAGAAATTTAGAATCCATGTTTAAATTTTTAAAACAAAGTATCATGAAATAAAATATCTATAATACTAAGTAAATAAAATTATCACTTGAAATTTTTATTTCTATGAATGTTTATTTCAAATAAGTAAATTAATTTTAAGTCTATAGTTTAAAATACTGAAATCTGGTTAATAAGTATATTAGCAACAATGAATTCTTACCAGTTCTCACCATTTTGGTGATTTTGGTTTTTTGGTTTTTTGTTTCTTTTTTTTAAAACAGGGTTTTGCTTTGTAGTTCAGGCTGGCTCTGAACTCAGCCTTGAACTCACAGCAATCCTCCTGCCTCTGCCTCCTGAGTGCTGGGATTACAGGTGTGAACCAACACACTCGGCACTGTGGTATGTGGTTCTGATTGCTGGGGGGCAGGAGTCTCTGCACCCAGCATTGTTGTGAGTGGTTACCGGGAATCAAACCCCAGTCCTTGTGCTTCCCTGGAAGGTGCCAGAACCACTGAACTAAATCCCCGGCCTGCTGGTGATATTTTTAAAAATAAGGGTTTTCTAAGTATTTTTCTTATGTAGTGTATGTGGACATACTGTGGACTAGGACAGTGTTTGAGATATTTTAAATTTCTTGATTTTTATTGTATGAGTGTTTAATACATTTTGATTAATTGACTACATTCTTAACAAAGTTCAGAGAAAGTCTAATCTTTTGAAGGGTCTTTTTGAAAGGATTCGGAACCCTAGTCATGTACGCTTTCCTGTCAAATATTTCAGGTATTCTCAGGGCTTTGCTTACCTTCTATGGCAAAGCTTACTACTACATTCTTTTGATCCTTCAGATACAGTTTCACATAAAAAGTTTTGAAAGTCATTAATAGTTCACTTCCCGACTTGAATCTGAACAGTTAATAGCCATAATGAAGAAATTGTGAGCACAGTGTCATCCATCTTAGATTCTTGGAGTTCCAACTTTAGCTTTCAGCACAGACAACTGTGGATTTTTATGCCAGGAGAGAACAGTTGGCTAAACTAGTCACTAATAAATACTTTCCCTTACCTTTGATTTCCAGGCTGAATGGGTAGTTTCTTGCCCGATCCCAAATCAAAAGCAGAATACTGCTTGCTCTTTGGCAGCTTTGGACTGTGGACTCTATCAGACCACATTTTTAGAAAGCTTAATTTTTCACCCTTGTCTCTGGCAGTATCTCCTGTTTGTAGCAACCAGCATGACTGCAGGTTTCTTAAATCTGTGTTTATTGTTATACTGCTACTCATATATGGAGTGTTAGCATTTAACAATTGCATTTCTCAGAATACTAAATACTAATTCACCAATTGTTAATAACAATAAAATGTCCATATCATCTGGGGAATCTATTACATATATTCTGATAAATATCACCCAAGAGTTTAAGGCAGTGTCATGGTTTTGCTACAATTTGTGAAGTTGATCTCAAAAAGCTCACCAACCAAAGTTTTTATTTGTAGGACAAAATTGTACTTCTATTTGCAAATATTTTACTTATTTAGGAGCCAAGCTAAAGAAACAGGCCTTTTCTTAGTATCATTGAAGAAAAGCAGAATAAGTCACATTTTAGTGGGGGCATGTTTTTCTCAATAAACTCCTATGTGTAATCTATTTTTCCTAATATTTTGTATTTGCTCCCTTATGTATTGAGTTCATTCTTATAATCATTCTGGGAAAATTAATCCTTACCCATATCGGTTTTCTAACAGCTGGAGACATTCTGTCCTAATTCCTTCATCTCAAAGGAAGTGCTTTCAGTTAGGAGAAAGCATATAACTAATCTACTTAATCTTTCATAAAAGATCTATGAAGTGTGTTACTTTCATGGGAAAAATAACCACAACCCTCTTTGGAAACCGTATTTCATTTTTCTGAGATGAAATAAATGTTGAGAGACATGAATAGAGTAGAAAGGAGAATTCACGAAAGCATTAGTTTATATGATTATACTTCTTGACATTGAGTATGTGCCTGCATTTTTGTCATGTTTGAAGTTAGCGAGAACCTAATAACTAAAAGCTTGACATTTTAGGAGAGTTTGTATTTTAAGGAGTTTGAAAACCTTCTACTTCCTTTTAAATTGATAGAAGTTTTGCATTATAAAAATGCATTCTTGTTATCACTTAAGCTGACTTTCTACTTATGTTTTATTTTGTTTACTGTACCTTATCTGTATTATTAAGAATATCAAGAAACTGTGTATATGAATTTACTATGACTATAATTAGTAATTGAGAGAAAAGAAAAACCAAATTATTTTTCCTCGCATTCTGTCATTAATATATTTTCTTACAGCACAAGAATTGCCAAAAAATATACTCTCAGTGGTTGGAAATATTATCAATGTCTTTCCCAGCTAACTGTTCCACAGTTAGGTCTTCATTTTACTCTTGTGTTAGGTACAAAAGATATGGTAAGTATTGCCTCAAATTTCATCCTAGTTCTCTATCAAATTTTATTTATGCTTAAAATCTTAAATTTCTTGATTTCACAGCAAGTTTCACTGAAAGCTGTGCCATTACAATACTCATCATATTATATTATCTTATCTGCTTATTTTAAAAAATAACAGCATCATTATGTGTTCAATGATCAAATTTATTTTAAGAAAGGTTGGAGTCTTGTAATTCCTATGGAATATCAGTGATCTGCATGTAACTTCTAGATGCTCATGGGAACATTAAGGAATTATAGGATAAAAGTCTTTATCCACACAGATTTTAGACACAATATTTTTATGACACCTCAGCAGAGGAAAGTAATTTTGCCTCCTTTATCCCCTTTCATGTCAAGCGTTTCTCAGCTGTTGAGAGTCCACATGGCTGTCATCCAAAAACATTTTGCTACATAATCAGTACTTAAGTGGTTTCTGAAGATGATCAGTATAGATCCTGCAAGAATGGTCCCAGCACACATTGGTCAACAGGATTTTGATTGTTGTGCCTTTCAGAGAAGAAATGGAAAGAGTTGTAAACCTCTTCTTAAGCATTTACTAACATGAAATAAATGTTGTTAACATTTTTGCTTTTGAGTTGGCCATAACAGACCAAACTTTGAGAAATATTCTTATCTTTGTAGTTATCCATTTATTATCTTTGTTAGGTGAAAGCAGAAGCACAGAAGCTTTGATCATGACTATTGGTTACAACACTTCTTCAATCCTTACCAACAAGGGCTCCATGAGATTTGAGAAAGGATAATATTTTGCTGCCACTTTAAGGCAGAATGTTGGAATCTACTGGGAGAATTCTGGAGCATTTTCGTGGACAGGGTTCCATTATATGCCCTGAAACTTTCCACACATGGAGACTGGTCCATGTAGTTCTTTGACCTTTAAAATCAGGACATCTGAAGAAACTACTCAAAAGACAGAAAAACTTGTCCATCTCTAAAGCCTGCTTAGAATGTCTAATAATCTTTTCACTGCTACCTATGGATAATATCACAGCATGCACTGTATGTACACCTGTAATATAAAGTCAGTCTTAGCAGGCAGGTATAAAAAAGTGAGAGTTTTAATAAATACCAGAAGAAAATTAATTTGCATGTGCACTGGATCTGTTTGGTCTTTGGAGTTATATGAAGATTCATGTCAACATGTATAATGCTTTGAGGGGATTCTTAATTATGTATTGTGTCATTTTGTCCAGTCTGACACCTCCAGAAAAGAAGCCAACAACATATGAAACAGGTGCAAATAAACTACATTTTGTTTCAGCTGCTGCTATTACAAAAACAACAAAAGAGAGAAGTACAACAGATAACGAGGACCAAGGGGTAATTTACCTTTTCTGGGAGCACAGAGGAGGAAAAGAGCAAGCCATGCCTCCTTTGGCAATATCCAGGCTGCTAGCTTATTGCAAGTTCCAGACAAGACACAATACAGCTGAATCTGAAAGTTCATGTGTGTATCTGATGCAGATACCAAGTGGCAGATGAGTCTTGTACTAATTGAATTGTTTATTTCTATTTCTAAATGAACGAAACCAAGGTGAGCCAAATCCTCAGGGTTCTTTGCCCTCTAGAAGCAGAGACTCCCCAGCTCCGTAATTCAAAATTATCTTTGTGTCTTCTTTCATCTTCATTTGCACCACCCCCCACCGGGGAAAAACTCGTAGGCTGATCCCTACACCATGGAACATGATATGTGTAAACCACAGGGTCATTTTATTCTTTATATGTGACATAATTTTTTTCCTAGATGTGAAGTAAATTGTTCTTGAAATTCAAGCTTAGTACCCCTTATGTTTCTGCTTATGCTTCACATTTATCATTTTGTATAGAAAGAATAAAATTAAGGAGATTTAATTTATTCTTTATGAAGTCTGGGTTTTAGTGCAGCCCCTCCCCTTTCGGGGGACAATATCAAGGTAATTACTTGCATGATCTCTTAAAGAATAAAGATTAAACTATCTGATGACAATCACACATTCTTCTAGTTTGTTACTTGTAAAAGAGAAATTCCCTATATACTAGTTTTGTAGTTTTCATGCATTCTGCCATGTGTTTTCAATGGTGTATAAACTTTAATTCTAGCTCTAGAAATATTAATTTACTACTATATTTCTTTGTCTCTACTTCTACCAATTCCTAATCCTACAAAATTACATTTAGAAATTAATATCAAAATCTTGCACTCAAAGTCCTTCATATTTTATAAGAACTTTTCTAATTTTCATTTTAGGTATAGGAGAGAGACAGAAAGAGTTTGAGAATAGATACTAATGTATTGCAAGCTTTATTTCTGTTGCTTTTTAAAAAAAATGCTCTACCAATCATTAGACATCAAACCCACTACTCTCATTGCATCCTTTATCAACTGCCCCTCGAGGTGAATTGCTGCCCTCCTAACAGATGGGCAGCTCAAGGGTCCAATAGCTTGATCTAACTAACAATGGGAGGCTTTGCCAAATATGTCTGAGAGTATAAAAATGTGGCTTTTTCATGCTTGGATCACTGAAGAGTAGACAAGCAACTTTTATGGAATTTATTTTTAAAAACTAGACTAAAAACAGCATGATAAATCTTGATTCAAATATTAATTTATTCAAAGAGTTAAGAAGCAATTTAAATCAAGGATTTAAATAACAGATGTCTCTTGAGTATCTGGAATATCATTGTATGAAAAGAGAACTTGCTAAGGAAACAGGATAAAATAAATCAAGCACCTAATTAGACTTACTTTTATGAAGAAGAGTTACAAACCCAGAAATATATTTACATCATCTCTTTATACTTTGATAAATTACTTTTCTCATTGCTGAGACAAAATACCTGACACCCAAAGTTACAGGATGAAAGGTTTATTTAGTTCATAGTAGAGGTTTCAGTCCATAATACTGGTTCCAAAGAAGGGTGGCTTGGCAGCAAGGCATTAAAGAGTCAAACTGGCAAAGCAAGGCCAGGAGAAGGAACAAGTAGCAAGTATCTGACAAGTGATGGTACTAGCCTTCTTTCTGTCTTTCTTTTTCTTAAAAAAATTCAAATCTTTATGGGTGCATTATATATATACACACATATTTTTCTCATTCAACATACTTTGTACCAGTGATTTTAGAGTGAGTAGAAATCTCACCCATCGTGAAGCATCCTTAATCCTGCCCAGGAGTATACTAAGCCAATCAGTGAACTGATTTACTAATAACACACTCTCCAACCCGCATCGCACAGTCTAGATCCAACCCCACCTCCAACTGGGTGAGACTTTATGGGGACATCTTGACCCAAGCCATTACAACAAATCAGCATTGGAGTCTTATTCCACCAAAATAATATTTTGAAATTTGTCAGCTGAACAAATGAATTTGTATGTAATCTCCTTAGTACAGTTTTCTAAGTTAATCTATTACATGCCATAAACAACTTTTAAGTACCTTTGGTGAGTTTTTAGAAATGCACTATTCTATTTTCCTATTTTGATCTATAATGAGGAAGACAGAGAACTCACTATTTGTTGCCTAAATAGATGTTTTGCCCAAGGGTAGCACACAGGGCAACATGAGGGCTTCTGATTCTATCAGTAATTCAGAATTTCAAAAGATTTCATAATCAGTATAAATTCACAGAGAAATCTTACATCATTACTTGAGAATCTAAAAATCAATAGAAGCAATTATATTTCCTTTCATTGTAGAAAATATTTTGTATTTTGGAACTTGGAGAACTAAGTGAAAAATAAAACAGTTAATTTAGTATTGAAAATAGGTACCCAGCTAGAGATTCTCGCTGCAGATACAAGTGACTTACAATCTCAGATCCTGAGATTGGGCATTTGCATGTAATACAGGGGTGCCTTGGGAGAACACAACAGATACAGTAATTTAACAGTTGCATTTGTCTTCAACTAATATTTTGTTCTTATAAAAATTATAATTAATAGAGGGCCGGGGATTTAGCTCATTGGTTCTGGCACCTGCCTTGCAAGTGCAAGGGCTCCGGTTCAATCCTTGATTACCACATACAATGCCAGGTGTGGAGACTCATGCCCTTCAGCAATCAGTACCACACACAGTGCCGGCTGTGGTGGATCAAACCTGCAATCCCAGCACTTGGAAGGCAGAGGCAGGAGGATTGCTGTGAGTTCAAGGCTGAGATCAGGGTCAGCCTGAACTACAAAAAGCGAGACCCTGTCTCACAAAAAAACCCATATATATATATATATATGTGTGTGTGTGTGTGTGTGTGTGTGTGTGTGTTATATATATACACATATATATTTACATATATATATTGCATATATATATTTAATAGAATAAACATACACTTTGAAATCTTAGTTTTATCCTGATAAATTCTCAAAAATTTCTTCTGAAATGATACTTAACACAGAAGAATAGATACACAATACAGATAAAGACTAAATTTATATTTCAGGTTTAGTGCACTAACCTCAACAAGTGTGGAACTCTGGTTGATGTTGTTACATCCCCTTTGTAAAATATGCCCCACTGTTCTCTACTGAAAGTGAATTGTGGTGGTCTTCACTAGTAACTTGCAGTATTTACTTGATTAAAATATTAAAGTAATAAAATTTTAATTTTACTAGTAGAAAAACACTAAAGTGTAAATATTTCTATGTCTTTTGCTCTTGATATAAATAGGGTATTTTTTACAGAAAAGAAGTTGAGCATACCATAGTGCACTCTGTTATGTCCCTGGGGAGTACTATTATTTCCTATGGAAATCCTAATTTCAGAACAGTTGTACAGACCTTAATAGTATACAATTAATGATGAGTTCTAGACCAAATGAAATAAAACATTCATTTATACTCTAAAATGTATTAGTTTAAAATATTTCATGTTACTATTCAGATATGAAATTATGCAATATTTAATTTTAATTTAGCTTTCCAATTTTACTTTCTAACTTGAGAATATTGATATTTAGACATTGTTCTTTGCACCTGAAGATATCAATATCAGCTGTGATGACTAATATAGTATAAATACTCTACTACTACATTGCCTGAACCTCTACACATTTACAGCTTTAGCTTCTGTTGAATTATCACATACCTACTGTTATATGTGGTCATTGGAAAACATACAATATTATTAAAAACATTGAACATTGGCTTTACTATTTTTATTAGTTTTTGAGTGTGTAGTAATGTTACAGAACAGGAAGGTTGTTTTTTGTTTGTTTGTTTGTTTTGATACAGGGTCTCACTTATAGTTTAGGCTAGTCCTGAACTCACTATGTAGTCCAGGCAAGCCTTGAACTCATAGCAATCCTCCTGCCTCCACCTCCTGAGTGCCAGGATTACAGGCGTGAGCCACTACATCTGGCACTGTGGCATGTGGTACTGACTGCTGAAGGTCGTGAGGATGGGCATGTGGCACAGTTGTAAGTGATTATTGGGGCATGAACCCAGGTCCTTGCTCTTGCAAGGCAGGCACTGGAACCACTAAGCTAAATCCCTGGCCCCAGGGAGATAATTTTTGAATAAAGCATATTATCATTCCTAATAGTTATACCAATTACATGCCTTTATCTGACTTTCCTACAATTATTATATTATATCATCACTTCCTAAAGATGCTATTTTTAAATGGATTAGGAATGAATTAAGAATGTGGCAATTGGGCTGGGGATTTAGCTCAGTGGTTCCGGCACCTGTCTTGCAAGCGCAAGGACCCAGGTTCGATCCCCGGTAACCACAGCAGCAACCAGTACCACATACCACAGTGCCAGGCGTGGTGGCTCATGCCTGTAATTCCAGCACTCGGGATGCAGAGGCAGGAGGATTGCTGTGATATGAGTTTCAGGCTGAGCTCGGGCCAGCCTGAACCACAAAGCGAGACCCTGTCTCAAAAAACCAAAAAAAAAAAAAAAAAAAAAGAATGTGGCAATTATTCTGTGCATGTTGCTGAAAAACAAATTTAAACCTAAGTAGTGTTAAAATGACAGCAACAAAAATCTAGAGCTCCTACTAATAGCTTTTAAATTTTTTAAATTAAAATATATACAATTTAATTTAATAATAAATAAATAAAATCCATGTTCTGTTGCAAAGACCATAGTTTTATTGGCAGTACAATTATAATACTTCACAAAACAATGTCTACTGTGTAGATATTGACATCTTACATTAAATCAAATGTCTCAACTCTACCAAATTTTGACATATTATAATATGAATTGAAGTCACCTCTGTTTTTCTGTTTCTTGGCAATTTCAAATACATCAGAGTAATTTATACTTTTTTCCAGCTTTAATAATTGTGCTAGAAATTAATGAAAATGACTAAATACATAGAGTAAAAAGATATGTTGTTAAAAATTCTAAAACACATGATTCTGAGGCTTGCAACTCATTTTCGCATTCAGACACAAAGCACCTTGTAATTTCTATATTCCTGAAAGACCTTGTATGTTGTGGCTTCTAGGATTTAGATCCGATGTATATTTGCATCTTTTACTGAAGAACAAATTAATGATATGCTTAAATCCATTTGGTATCTCTATTTATATATTTAAATTCTAAAATTTACAAAATGCTACAAATTAAGACAACTTGTTAATTGTTAATTAGAACTTATTCTTAAATGAGAATTAGTTACCTTCAAATCTTATTCTTCATATGGAAGGTAAGCAGAATGTTAAACGACATGTATGTTGTTACCTTGTACAATGCAAAATGTTATGAGAGCTCTGCTGCATCCTACCTGATGTTTTTGTTGTAACTAGACTAATTGCACAACAGCAATTAGCTCTATTTTGTTGTGGCAAATCTGGATATTGAGATATGATTACATGTGACTTACATGGGATCCAAGACAACACATTTAACACCTTCAGGCCATGAGTTTGCTTATTTCGCCAATAGATGGCGCACACACGTTTCTAGATTTATTATTTAGCAGATTACCTACAGAATGGCTCCGTTTATTGGGATTTAAGAGTATGCTTCCATTTTTAAACAAGCTGTGCTTTACTAAGGAAATATATAAATGTCTTCATTCGTAGTTTAAAATATCAGTCATCTGTCAATTATTAAAGTAATATGTCCTATCAATTTTTATGCCACTTAAGAAATGAAATTTCCTGAAGAATGTGCTCTGTACCAACCTCCCATATCCCTTTAGTGAGAGCATACAGCAACACTCATAATCCAGTTCTACAGAGTTGAGTCTTCACAATGTGTCTTTCCATAGCAGTTATAGCTTTACTTTTACATTGCTCCATTAGATTTTAAGAACAAAGAACGAATCATTAATAAATGACTCAAATTTACTTTCCATTGTAATCTTGGTAAATCTCTCAACTTCTTTAATATAGGTAAATTGATTGTACTGTATTGACACTACTTAACTTACTAATCACTTTATAAAAATACCTATTAAGAACAACTTTGTATTCTAGACTGAAATTATTCAGAAATATTTTAACTCTACTGCCTGAACTTTTGTAACAATCAGGAAACAAAGTTTCTAAATAATGTGCAAACTCTTTAGTATTTCTAAAAGCACTTCTCTTTTTGGACTGACTTCAAGCAATTGGAATTATTCATTAGTGTGACCTGTCAATAATCATCAGGTTTTCTGAAAGGCATTCTCAGATAATAATATCTCATACAAAAAATTGGAGAAAATTTGTCCCTAAAAGCCAAGTCATTAAAGTACAGCTTCCAGAAGGATCAACAGGCTTTATTAGGATTGAAAGAATCCCTCACTGTTCAGCTTGTCAAGTGCAGACACACAGCAACGCTCGTGGCTTTTCAAACTCTTCAGTGCCTGACTCAGATTTCTCCCCTGCTTCTCTACATCTACTTGGAAATTCAGTCCTGATTCACCCAGATGCTTTGATCTCTTCAGCTCTTATGATTATTTTCCACTTGCATCTTGTCTTCATTTCTATCAGCCCCACTTCAGAATATCTGCATTTAAAATATCCTACTTTAATATCCCATAATAACTTTCTTGTTCACTTAGTGAAGTAATCCACTCCAGCTGCTTCTCCTAACCTTCCAGTCAAACTCTACACTTACTTCCTCTCTCCAAATCCGGCTGTTCTTTCACTTCTCTCCACCTCCCTGTCCATACCTCCCTCTTTACCCAGCCAAGATTCCTTACATTCCTCGGATGACTGCAGCAGGATGACCATGGCCAATGCCTTCCTAAGGTCCTCATCTCTTTCCTCTTCCTCATCCTCTGACCTGCTTGCTGGCAAACCTCCAGCCACAGTAAAATGTAGTCATTCACCCGCCCATACCCCCAGCAGCTGTCAAGGACTGAAAAAAAAAATCATCAACTGTGTGAATAGATCTCATTCTAAATTTGTATTTATACACTTCAAGTAGGTATACAGGAGACATAAAGATGCCAGTACACTTCCAACGCCCTTAAATTAACATTTCTTAACTTCTCAGTCTTCTGAGCTACCTTCCTATGCACTAAAGGGCTGACATAAAATATTTAAAATATTCACTACCAGAGTTGATATTGTTTTATTTCAGCTAGGTTGCTAATGTTCTGCCTCTGAACCTTGACAGTGTGCCTTTTCTCTTTTTATGTAAAGATGTCTCACAATAGCTGAGGCCGGTGACTACATATGGAGTCTCATATTTATCTCCATTCATTAACTGCTCTGTGGTCCAACACCCTCTTTGTCATTAGGTTTGTCTCATTGCACAATTAATCTGAAGAGCAAAACAAAGAAATATTAAATGTTACTCTCTCCACTTTCTTTCTAAAAAATCACCTTAAATTTCTCACCAGCCACCAGCTCCAGTTTATTTTTTTGTTTCTCTTTCTCATTAAAATACCTCAAAAGAATTTTCTACCTTCTCTCACACTTCTGGTTCTGTCTTTACCTCATCTCATAAGTGTTTCAATCCTCTTTGTCCATTTTACCGAAACTGTTTCTGAAAATATCTCTGAAGTTTTCTTAGTAATCTTTCCTTTTTTCTCAATGTAAACTACAAATTGTAAGATCTAATCTTGAGGTTTTGCATTCTTGTCTTTCCTTTCTTCCTAAGGGACCTTTTTGCTAAGCTCCTGTAACACCACACAGTTCTGCTTATCTTTCTAACTCTGTTTACTTCATCTTGGGAACTGTAGCTGGTTTTGAATCTTGTGCTTCTCCAGACTTCTCTTAAATCCTCTTTCCTTTCCCTCTCAAATTATAATTTTTCCTTGTGTTATCTTATTCTGACTATGAATTATATCTTATTGCCGTCCATCTTCTTTTACCTTAAATTTATATGTCCCATTTTTACTTCATATTTTACATGAATATTTAATATATAAACAAATGTGTATCAAACAAAATTTTAATATTCTCTCTACAAACCAAAGACTATTTTCTCACTTTCTCTGACCATTTATGAAATTAACTTGCTTCCTCCATTTTTCCATACAACCTAAATCAACTGTATTGTTTGCATTGACATTTCTACTCCTATAGATCCTAGATCTGCTCATCTCCCACGGTCTCTTTAGCCACAACTCTGATTCCAGTTGTCAATGCTCACTGATATTTAAGAACAAGCAGTATAATTTTGTCAAAGTTAAGTTGTATAATTTAATTATTCAGTTTAAAAGTCCTCTAATTCTCTCATTAACAGTAAGAGAGCCAACAAAAATTTGGCATATTTTGGTAGCTTCAACTTCTAACATCTTTCTTGTTTGTCATTACGCTTTAAATTAAAGAAACTTCTGATAACCAAATATATATACCAGAATTACTAGTGTCATGGAATTTTTGGAGTCTTTTTGGAAAATTTGTTTCCATTGCTATAAATGTCTTCCTATAGATTTATCTAAAAAGTCTTCAAAGCCCTTCACAGCTATTATAGTTAGATTATTTTCCTTGGAGATTTCATGTTTTCTCTGAAATATTTTATTTCATTTATTTCTTGATGGTTATTGACTATTTCCACATATGGAATGCAATATTTATGAAGAATCTTTGGTTCAGTTTTTTAAATGATACATCCAGAATTACTCAAAAAAAAAACCCTTTTATATAGTAAGCTCACAAAATATATAGAAAAAAACACTCAAAAGTAAGTTTTGAACACCA
>PVIR01039134.1:0-14266 GCA_004026965.1 Petromus typicus | reverse complement strand
TTGCAAGCGCAAGGACCCGGGTTCGATCCCTGGTAACCACATACCATACTGGACGTGGAGACTCACGCCCAGCAGCAACCAGTACCACATACCACAGTGCCGGGTGTGGTGGCTCACGCCTGTCATCCCAGCACTCGGGAGGCAGAGGCAGGAGGATTGCTGTGATGTGAGTTGGAGGCTGAGCTCAGGGCCAGCCTGAACTACAAAGCGAGACCCTGTCTCAAAAAAAAAAAAAAAGGAGCTAATAGCCAGAGCTTTTGGTCTCCAGAGGATTGCCTCCCTCAAGCACGTCACCAGGCTGACAACTGAATCCTACACTCAGACTAAAGTGAGTTATTTTTCTCACAGCTGAGTCAAAATACCTAACACTCCAAATTAAAGGAAGAATGGTTTATTTCAGCTCAGGTTTACAGAGGTCTCAATCCATAGCCTGCCTGTTCTAAGGCAGAATGGCACGGCAGAGGAGCGCCACAGTGGAGAAACAGTCCATGGCGAGGCATGCAGGAAGCGGCAAGCGGCAGGAAAAGCAGCAAGCCTGCCTTGGCTCTGTCCCCTTAGATACCATCCCGGTGATAAGGCTTGTTAGGTGCTACTCATACCCAGGGTGGGGCTTTCATTACCCATATCTCAATCTCAGTATTACACCCTCCATCCACATGAATCCAGCCACTTTCAAAACTCCCCACCTATGACCACATGAGGCTTTAGGAGGACATCTAGATACAAGCTGTAACACAGACACGTTAACTGGGGTCTAAAGAAGAAAACTCATCAGACAGTAGGGGCTCTCTTTGTCTCTCTCTAAGGCTACATGGGAAGAACTACATGTGGCGACGACACTGTCTTCTCCATGAGCTGTCAAGGTGGCCAGCTGAGTCCTAGATACATCACTCTCGACTTTGGCTGTAAAATTCAGATGCACCACTGGAGAATAAGGAGAGAGATGGATACTCCTATGGACCTTTAAAAGACCTCAGACTTCAGAAAAATAACCCTGGCAGGCCCTCAGGGTGCGAGTAATGATAAAGTGCTCTAATGTATCCTTGATGTGTCTAGTTCTGCTCATAGGAATTTTCGTTTTATCCCAACTTTTATGTAGTTCAGCATGCCTGCTCCCAAAACAGTAAAAGAACCTCCATTTTTAAATGTCCCAATCGTGAGCGACATTGCCACTTCCTTTTCCTCCCATCCCTTTTCTTCCTTACCTGTCTGTGTCAGTGTGATGAGCATGAGTATTTCCTAGCACCAGGCACTTCCTCTTTTGTACAACAAAGAAACATTCTAATTGTGGTTATGCTTATAAAGCGAGCTAATCCTGGGATTAACATCCCACTAGTAGCATCGCCTCTGTCCCATGAATATCACTACCCTCAGTGGGGCCTGACATCAATTCTTTTTTTTTTTTCTTTTTTTTTTTTAGGTTTTTTGGAGACAGGGTCTTGCTTTGTGGTTCAGGCTGGCCCTGAGCTCAGCCTCAAACTCACATCACAATCCTCCTGCCTCTGCCTCCCGAGTGCTGGGATTACAGGCGTGAGCCACCACGCCCGGCACTGTGGTATGTGGTACTGGTTGCTGCTGGGTGTGGGTTTCCACACCCAGTATTGTTATGTGGTTACCGGGGAATAGAACCCGGGTCCTTGCGCTTGCGAGACAGGCGCCGGAACCACTGAGCTAACTCCCCGGCCCTGACATCAATTCTTATCCCTAAACAGGATGTTAGGAAGGGGTGAAGACGAAGAGGGAGGAGGGGAAGGCGGAGTGCTGGGGTATTCCGGATAGTTATGACAACTCCCTTCATGTTCTCATAAGAACAACTTGCATCCAGAATACATTTCCTAGTTTATGAAGATGTTTGTAAAGCTTAAAAACTTATTCTATGGATTTTCAAACCTACAAGGGAAAGCCTATGGAGGGATCGCTTGCCTGTGTACAGAATGCGGCTGATCATCCCGGGCATCACCATGAGGAACATGGGCAGCAGCTTGAGGTATCCGCACATGACGCAGGCCGCCTTCACGTGGGACATGTTCTTGCCAGATAAGCAGCGCTGCACCATAATCTGCCAGGAAAACGTGACATACTCGTGAAAGAACCAGATGATTTCCAAGAACAAGAATGATCCTTTTCAGGGTTTAATAATCCAATAAGGAATGATGTCATGGAGCTGGAAAATAAGGAGCTTTAAAATGAGAACAGAATGTGAATCAGTATTATTATTTTTACACAGTATTTGATCCCTGTGGGTCTCATATTTTTCATCTATAAAATAGGGATATCTCATACAGAGGATTCTGAATATCTGGTAAAATTAATGTGAGACCTTTCATTTATACATAAGGGTATACACATTAGTTATAATTAAAATATTTTATAGTTGATATAGTGAAGTAGAAAACATTTAAAAGGAAAGAGTGTAAGGGTAAATAACAAAGATTGTGTATATAGGGGGTGGGGGAAGCAGGGCAGGGGGGAAAGGGAAAAAATGAGAATCAAGTCATGTCATATTCTGGTACAAATTCTTAATGTTGAATATGATTATGATGTGTATTCAAAACATATCAATAAAGATAATTAAGAAAAAAATTAAAAAATATTTTATAGTGGTATGTTTCTCTACTTGCAGAGCTGTCACTATTGGTGCTGCAAAGATTTGCGTGTTGGAGTTTTGTCTTTAATGTTTAGCTATCATTATAATATTTCTACTGCTTTATTGTAGTAGCCTTGATGAGAAACCTGGTTGCCATGAATACTATAATAATTTTACCATCAGAATAGAACACCATGGGCTGGGGAGTTAGCTCAGTGGTTCCGGCGTCTGTCTTGCAAGCTCAAGGGCCCGGGTTCGATCCCCGGTAACCACATACAATACTGGGCGTGGAGAATCACCCCAGCAGCAACCAGTACCACATACCACAGTGCCGGGCGTGGTGGCTCACGCCTGTAATCCCAGCACTCGGGAGGCAGAGGCAGGAGGATTGTGATGTGAGTTGGAGCTGAGCTCAGGGCCAGCCTGAACCACAAAGCGAGACCCTGTCTCAAAAAACCTAAAAAAAAAAAAAAGAATAGAATACCATGGTGTCAGTTTCTAGATGTTTTTAAAATATTTTGAAAAACTCACCTAGTAGTTAACCAAATATGATGATGCTGGGAAAAAGAGAATGGCCCATATGATAATTTGTACTTAGCATGTGTATCCTTAACTAAGAATTTCTTTTTTTTTAAAATTGAAATCTTTATTGGTACATTCCATATACACATCATGATTGCGCTCCACAATGGAGATTTGTATCAGTATAAGACACAACTTAATTCTCGTTTTTTCCCATAGCCCTACCCACCCTACTACCCCCCGTATATACATAAACTTTGTTTCTTTTCTTTTTTGTTATAATCTCATTATTTTCCCCCTTCACCCTATTTCACTTTGAGTATTTTCTGTTTCACAATATATAACATACAATGCTAGAACTCATTTACATTAACTAAGAATTTCTTAGCAAAGGGTAAATAACAAGGGGAAAACGAATGTGGTAATAATAAAGAAAAAAGAAAATTAAGATTGTGTATATAGAGAATGGGGGTTGCAGGGTAGGGGGAGAAGGGGAAAAATGAGAATCAAGTCATGTCATATTCTGGTACAAATTCTCAATGTTGAATGTGATTAAGATGTGTATTCATAATGTACCAATACAGATTTTAAAAAAGAAAAGAATTCCTTAGCAAAGCAGTGATGAGTAGCAAGTGTCCTTTTAGGGAGAAGTGCCTAGACTCTCACCCCAAACCCAAATATTCATCACACACTGCTAACACTGCAATGAAACTTGAATACTGAGGTTTCAGTTTCAAAGAAACCCAACTCACACATGTTAATCTTTTGTTTTAATAGACAAACAAATGACATGTGTCCTATAGTTTCACCACACCTGATATAAGTGATTCATTCCATAAACCAATGAAGAAATGATGACTTGTTTGGTAGATGTGTTAAGAAAATCAGTTCATGAGTGAGGTAACAAAAATATTTTGACTATACAATTCTTCCAGCCCATTAACATAGGATTTATAAAATTTATTTATTTTCTCTAGTTCTCTCATCAATATATTATAGTTTCACTTCCTTGGTTATATTCCTAGGTATTTTATTTTTGTAGCTATTATAAAGGAGATTTTTTTTTTTCTTGCAGTACTGGGGATCGAACTCAGGCCCTGTGCTTCCAAGGTAGGTATGATATCATTTGAGCTAAAGTTCAGGACCATAATTGGGATTTTTTATTGGTTTTTCAAATAGTTTACAATTATCTTACATAAATGGTTACTGATATTTGTGTGTTGATTTTCTATCTTTTTTATCGGATATCTTGCAGTTAGTTAACTGGGATTATTTATGAGTTCCAATAGTATTTTGTGGCGTCTTTGGAGATTTCTATATAAAATATGCATATTCAATAAGGCAATTTGACTTCCTTCTTTTCTTGGCTAACTGCTGCCTAGAACTTCCTTTTGTCATTCAATAGTCTGAGGGGAAATTGTCACATTTACCTTGGTCTGTATGATGTTGACTGCAAGCTGGTCATATATTAACTAATTGTGTTCACATATTTTTTTCTAAATCTAACTTGTTGAGACTCTTAAATCATGAAGTGATGTCAAATTTCAGAATTTTTAAAAATATTTTTTGAGACTGGGTCTTGCTTTGTAGTCCAGGCCAGCCTCAAACTCACAGCAATTCTCCTGCTTCTGCCTCCTGAGGGCTAGGATTACAGAGGTGAGCCGCTACAACTGGCAGCAAATTAGTTTTTGATATAATCAAATGACTGTTTTAGCCATAACTCTGCTACTGTGATGTTTCACATATATTGGTTTGCATTTGCACGTTAAACTATTCTGGAACCATGAGACTACTTCTACTGAATTATTATGAATGATCTGATTCATGTGCTGGGAATTCAGTGACCTAATAATTAACTGAAGATTTTTTAACTTATGTGTTTATTAAGGAAATCGGTCTGCAGTTTCATTTTTGTTACTTCTTTGCATTATCTTGATATCAGAGCAATTTTTGGCTTCATGGAGAGTTTGGAAGAATTTCTTTCTTTTCGATCTCTGGGAAAAATTTAAGAATCAGGGGGTTTTTTTGGTGAAAATTCAATGGTGTTCTGCAAAAAAGTCATCAGGTCCTGGACTATTCTTTGGTGAAAGGTTTTTGACTACAGATTCATTCTCATTACTCCCTAAGCTGTGTGTAGTTTGTGGTGCTCTGTGGTATTTCCCAGGAATTTATCCACTCTCCTAAGATTTCACCTTTCTTCTTGGAGCTGCTGTCATTATTTCATTGGGGTCATATCTATTCTTTTCTCTCTTTCTCTTTGGTAAAATTATAATGAGTTTATTATGTCCCATATGTGGCATAGACTCTCTTCCCAGGGAAAGAATCATATTTGTGCTAGAAGTGGTTTATTAAGTACTTGCTGCATGGACTAGGCTCCCAGGTAGTGCCTGGTTAGGGACTAGAATAGTAAGGAACCCAACTGCTGGGAAAGAACTTTCTAGAGGAAAGCTGGATGGGACCTGAGCCCTGGGACTACAGCAGCTGGTGGAGCTCACACAGTTTAAAGCACTCATCTTTCTTTGTGGTTTTGAGGCTCTTTTGGGCTCTAATGATCACTACCATGTATGTTTATCACCGGAGGGGGCTTAATTTCAGATAATCCTGAGTGAAGAATAAGTACAGTGCACTTCATAAAGCTCCTAAACCACAAAGTCTTATTAACAGAATTGAAAAGGAGCACAATAAGACTTGTAGAATCACATAATGTTGTAACTCTTGTGTGTGTCTGTGTGTGTCTGTGTCCGTGTAAAGCTAAAAACCAGGTGCTTTGTTTTGGCACGAGCAAGAAAAACACATACAAAATACACACATGAACGTGGATGCTCACCTGATCTGCACACCAGTACCATATACCTGTGATGCTAATTCCAAATATAAGACCCGGCCAGGGAATGTCCCCAGTGATAGCATCTCGGAAAATGTGGAAGGCACTTTCCTGAGGAGTGTAGCAGCTGGGGCCGATGGTCAGGTTGTCCCCCGTGATCACCGATGGGATGGCATTCATGTACTTCTCTTTAAAATTCTCATAGCCTCCAATTTCAGCAAATGCTGAAAAAGAGAGATCAGATAAAGTATCTTAGGAAAAGCCTAAAATACCTGATATTCTTGATTATTCTTTGGAGGTGCAAAATGTTCAAGCACTTCTCAGGGGAGTGCCGAAATCCTCAGTGACTTCTCGCTGTCCACTGGCTCCTCCACTGGGATCCAACCTAGCAGCAGACTGACCTTCACAGAGTACATAAAACAAGCCATTCTTTAAATTATTTCTTAAAATGCTCTTTTGAAATTTTATTTGGTGTCCAGTTTTCTGATGAAAATAAAACAATTACCCAACAGGCTGATCTTGGCATCTCATAGCCCTCTTGATCAGAAGCATATTTGATGATGAACTAACAGAGTAAGTCTAATATAGTTAGACTCCTCTGAGTGAGTGGGAAGCAACGACATCTCTTCCCCACTCAACTTGGCTATTTTTATCTTGTTCATAATCTCTTTTCTGGTACAACACTTTATTTGGCCTGTGTTACAATAAAAAAGAAAGCACAAAGATCATCAGTGGGAATCAGCCTATTAGATGTCATGGGAAATGGTGAGACTCAGCCCATTAAGGCAAGCTGAGTCTGTAAACTAGAATTGTACATGATATGGAAAGATGGATCTAGTATCTTGGGCCACTTGATGTAGGTTCAAATTATACTGAATCCATCCAAGTATCATACAATTGTTGAGTTTCATTGACATTAATGACTCATTATTTATTTGAACTTGTTCTATATGCAAAAGATTATGGTAGATTGTAAAAATGAATTTGCACCTATCAGTCGGATAGTACTGATTTTGTCCTTTCTGTGCATAATGAAACTGAGGCTGACCAATACAACTTAAGTCAGATCTTCATGAAAGGAGGAAAATTCATCTTCTCCATTTCCTCATGTTGATGTCATGCAGCAAAAATGAAGGCATGTAGATGTTTCTATGATGCAAATGAGATGAACCACAGGAAAATGTGACCCACCAAATTGGGAGGCAGTAGTAAAGATCAGACATAAATAAATCCCAGGGTTTCTGGTTCTAGAGCTCTGCACACGTGGTCAGCACTTACCAAAGCCCATGAGGATGAAAGATCCCAGCAGCATGATGGCGGCTTGGAGAGTGTCCGTGTAAATCACCGAGGCCAAGCCCCCTGTGGAGAGAAAGGCAAAGACCAGAGTGTTTTAATCTGTATATACTCATTCTTTCCCTTACCCTTTGGATTCCTCTCCACCCAAAGCATGGAAATAGCTCCTCAGAAAATACACAAAAGGCCTGGCTGGGTCACAAGCTCATCTTGACATTATTACCTCCTTGGTACTTGTATCTTTCCTTGATTTCCTAGTTCCCCTGACTTGTTCTGATTCAAAATTTTTATGAATTGTAGTGGAGTTCTATACTTGCATGAGCTTTTGAATACTAAGTAGGGTAGAACTAAATTTTAATTTTAGGATAATTTCTTTTAATTTCTAAATTCCGCCCATGTAACAAAGTATTGTACTATTTAAAAAAAACTCACAAAATTGCCTTTATTTTTTTCTGTTGGGAAATATCATTATTCCATAGTTGAATGCTGAAAATAATCATAAAACTTGTATTTTGCAGTGTGTTAAACAATAAATAAAAGCCTTCTTTCCAAGTTCTAGACTCACTACATTCTGTTAGATTATTTCCTATCCAACAGTGTTATGAGAAAACAATGGTGATCTGGAAAACAGGATAGGAAGGCTAGTTTCTGTCACTTAACCTGAAATATAAATTCAATCCACACAGTGTCCTACTGTTTGATCTACTTTTCTTTACCTTTTCCAACTCAGCCAGTATAGTTGAAGTTTCACAAATAGTACGTGTGAGATACTATGTAAACAAACCTGGTTCATGAGAACCTGCTTGGAATATGGTCACCAACTAACCAACTTACCGCCCAGACTTTCTCTTGAATGTGTCAGTCATAGTCCCTCACCATGGACTGGCATCTTTGATTTGGTTGATCCTACCTTCCATTTACCTGTCTCATATCTGAGGTGCTCTTTCAACTCGCCCTTGGTGTTATATGACCCATGCTAAATTCTAAATGATAATTTGGGTACAAAACCCAAGACTGAGTGAAATTATAACCCCCTTACAGCATCCTTTTTCTCAACCAAATCATTTCCCTGTAATATTGGCACTTCTCTTTTGCTTACTCTCATTATTGATACCGGATGTGGCAGCAGGCACTAAAACTAAGGCAAGGAGCACTAACCTGTAGGCAAAGGTTTTAACTGAGATGGATGAGAACATGGAGAATGGATTTCAGCTTGAGAAAAAGAACTGAAAGCAGTGTAGTTCTGATGGTGAAAACTCAGGCTGGCCTATGAAGAAAGGCCAGGGGCCAGCCTTTATCTGGTTGCTGGAGCAGGATAACCTGCGTTGATTATTATCTCAGTTCTGGTTCTGTAACGTCTTGAATCCTACTTTGGTGGCCAGTAGACCTAGAGAATTTCTCTTGGCTTGAGGAGAAAATCTAATTTCCATGAGATGATCACTTGCTTGAATGGGGCAGCTTCATTTCCTGTTGTGGAGTAATTGCTCCCACAGAGAGGTGTGATCTCATATTGGGGAGATTTGTCTACACGGCTCTTCGGTTCCTGGAAGCCAAGGTGACTTCAGGCTTAGGGCCATGCATGATTCAAGAGTTTTAGAAGCTATTTCAGGTGGTCTGGAATAGGACATTATAAAAGTTGGCAGTTGAATGTCCTTGAAAACCTGAAAAATACTTGACTTAATCTTTTCTTGGTGTTTGCTTTTTTTTTGTATCAGGGATTGAACGCAGGACCTTGAGCTTGCAATGCAGGTGTGTGGCCACTGAGCTAAACCTCGGGCCACTATATCCTTATTCTTTTTTTTTAAAATTTAAATCTTTATTGGTATATTATGAATACACATCATCATCGCATTTAACATTGAAAGTTTGTACCGGAATATGACATGACTTGATTCTCATTTTTCCCTTCTCTGCGCCCCCTGCAACCACTACCCGCCATATTACTGTCACATTCTCCTCCCCTTGTTATTTACCCCTACACCTTCTTCCCTTTTAGATATTTTCTATTTCACAGTATGAACTATACATACTACAACTCATTTACAACTTCATTTTCTCCTTATTCTTAATGCGGAATGAATTAGGCAAGATAAATATAGAGTCAACAAGGCAGTTTTTAGATGGAAGTTTATTAAATTATTAGCGTGCTTAGTTGCAGAATTGAGCAAGAACTTGACCCAGAATTTAATAATGGAAACAAATATAAAACTAAGGCAGAGCTTCAGGCTCAATTGAAGGGTCAATGCTTTTTGCAAAAAGCCACTCTTAGGTCTGTGCATATCTGGTTCTGACAGTGCCTGATTATCAGACTAGGAATGAAAGTTGCCCTTCCCTTGACAAAAGGAAGACGATGGCCAAGGTTGCGAGCTGTAGGTGGGGTGTGGGCTTAGAAGACTCACCCGTGATCGTGTAGATCGCAGTGATGGCCATGAGGATGAAGACCGCCAGGTAAATGTTCAGTCCCAAGGCCAGCTGGATGAAAACAGCTCCAGAAAACATGCTTGACTAAAAAAAAAAATAGTGAAAACAAGAAAGAAACATGCATTTCAGATCTGTGGTTTCATCTTTTCCTGACTGCTAGTCCTCTCCTCTCCCCCGGGTGTCACAATCTTTCATAAAGCCTCAGGTATCAATGTGTCTCTTCATCCTCTAACCCTTCTAGGTAGTTAGCTTACTGCTCAGGTGTGGCACTGTTAAAAGAGGCAACATGTTCTGAGAACACTTTCTGTATGAATAAAAATATATTATATATAAAATGAATAGTCTTTTTTCCAATATGTATTGTTATTACTTTAAGTTTGTTTTTATGTTACTACAGTCACGTAAATGATGGAGTACACCTGAAGAGAGGAATAAGATGATTTCTTTTTCTGTTCTGGAGACTCCTAAGCTGCCAAGGAATTATTATTTTTAAAACCCTGTGTGAATTCACACTCATCCTTCCCTATTTCCCCAAACTCTTTGTAGGAACAGGAAGTCTCCTTGTAACTATTGTCCATCTGAGGAGGCTCAGGGAATTTGTTCTAGGTCACACAGCCAGAAATAAACTCTGAATTGAACAGACGCACAGTCACTCTGAGACTCATGCTGTTTGTATAGTATTGACATGGGAGTTTATTTAATGAAATAATAACAAGAACACATCAATATTGTTGTGCCCATTTGGTAATCTGGGCATTGTGGTCTTATAATTTTGATACTCATGAATTCATTACTACATTCAAGAAATTAGACAGCCAAATTAACAAAATTAAGTGTTTCCATAAAGTCTAAGATATGTGAAATTGAAGCAAATTTATGTAATTCATTGTTTGTTTGTTTGTTTGTTTGTTGTGGTTCCAGGGATTGAACTCAGGCCCTTGTGCTTCCAAGGTAGATGCGGTACCACTTGAGCTAAATCTCCAACAAATCTATGTTATTCATAATCCTCACATGGCATCAACATGTAGGATGAAGAAGAGAGAACAGTTTATTTGAAGAATCTTAAATATCTTCAACTATTAAATAGCTATTCACTGGGAAGACTGATGGGCCAATTTTGGAGTGGTAGCTGATCCTAGAAAAAGTTTTCTCTAATAATGAGTGAGAGAGTGTAAGGACTCTTTGGAAAATTCTGAAACAGGCCAAAATTCTCAAAAAATGGCTGCCCAAATTCACTTAATAGAGCCCTTCATTGATGAGAAACTTCTAGAAGTAGAGTAAAAGTTCAGCAAATTTATGAGCACTATACATATACAATTTATAAACATTCTACACTGTACACACTAGGCTAATGGTGACAGTAGAGAAAAAGAATTGCAAGCACTGCTTGAGGGTATTTTTAGTTTTTTTTTTTTTTTGTACAGAGTCATGGGTGAGATAATTATGAAACTGCTTCAGAGGAACTAGAAATTAGGCAAATGAATAAATATGGCAATGAATTAAGTTGCCTGCACTCTTAATTGTAGATGAAAGAACATACAGAATTAGATTTGGATAAAGTAATAAAACAGGCTATTCAGACAGATGCTAATTAGTTATGTTGATGTGAACTCATAATTTCTGTACAGTCTCTAAATATAACTAACTCAAATGTTTACATATGTGTGTGACTATACATATATGTGGTGATGTGTGTGTTGGTTTGTGTATGTGTTTTGTGATTCTGTCTGTTGATGTCTAAAAGAAAAGACAAACCAAAGAATACATTTAGCATGAGTATTTTTGTCTCTCATGCCCTACTTATTTAAGGATTATCCCAGAAGAATAGAAGATTCGAGGCTAGAGAAAAGTTGGTATAAGGAGAGTTAGGGGTATTTCTTATGCCAGAATTTAAGAAAATTATCAATAAAGTGATGGTGATATAAGCATTCTTTACACAAACGCCAGTTTGAAGAATTCCTTGTGGGTACATTTGGCACAATAAAAATATTTGTCTAGTTTCATATCATACCTTACAAAACATTACAAAACTGTAATATATGAGTACATATAAAAGATGGAAATATAGCTAGCTTGTAGATGGGCATAGGCTGATAGAGAAGGAACAGAGAAGATCATGCTTTGGTATTTTACTAACTACTGACTTGTAAAAGAGAGATGCTAGAATTGGAAAACTACCATTTGGCAGCCACTCTAGTAAAAGACAGCATCAGAAAACAACCTACAAATGCTTCAGCTAGTGGGAAATTTTTAACAAGGAACAGGATGTTAGAATGGTTTAAAGTGCCTCATCACAGATTGCTTATTAGTTACAGTGGAAACTAAAACAGTAAATCATATCCTGGGGGCAGTGGGGAAAAACCTGGACCAGGTGATCAAAATTAACACAACCACCGAGGACCAGTTGCACAGCGGATGCCTCCTGGCAGGACAGGACACAGAAGAAGGGGACAGCATCACTTGGGTATAGCTTTCCAAGCTCGTGCATTACATCAGTCTCACCACGAATGAGAGAAATCCACAGTGAAACAAATAAGAATGGAGATTATCGTGTTAAGAAGGCTGAAGAGGAACTCTGTTTTTCAATAATATCAGTATTAAAAGCAGCAGCCAAATATATAGAAATATTCTAGAGGAAAGAAGGCTGAAAACGCTAATGAACTCAAGGTGGTCCATGACCCTTGAGTGCATCCAGTACTGGAGAAGAAAAGCTATTACTGGATCAAATGACAAAATTCAACGTAATAGATTATTCTAGCAATGGTACATTTGCTAAATTTGATAACTGTATCACTGTCTACAATGGAATTATCACCATAAGAAATACTATCCTAATTCCTAGACATAAGAATATAAAAGGAATACTTCTTTTGAAAAAATCATTAATTTGCAACTACTATAGTTAAGATTGGAGCAGAATGACTCATAAGATGACCGACTGAAGACATCTTGCACTCTGAAGTCATTCAAAACCACAGACGTGTGGTCTGTGAGGAGATGGGTACCACCAGAAATGGAAGCTCTTCATCTCAAGAAAGATAGCGACCACGAAAAACTCGGACATGCAAATATTTACAAAGATATGTAAATGAACGGAAGCAAAACACTTTGGCAGAAACTGTGACTCAGTAGGGGAGGGAGAATCCTCCCTTCCCACACAGCAATAAAAGGAAAACTTAGGAGACTCTGGTGGGACTCTGTCTCTACCACCTGAGAAGACAGGAAATTTGAGTTCAGCCACATGAGCAGAACAACAATGGTAATGGCTAGTCTTCTCTCTAGAGTCAGATAGGTTGGGATTGAGAAGCCATCTAGAAGCCTCATCTCATCTTGCTGTGGCAGAATGAGCAGAGTTACACTTGGGCACCATAGAGGTAAGAAGCTCTCTGAAGTAGCTCCCTTTGCCTTGGTACAGAGAATCTCCACATCTTCTACAGCTCCACGAGAGAAATGACACCGTGCCACAGGGTGAAGTAGACGTCCACCTTACAGAAGCGGGCCCAGAAAAAAGGTGACTATGACACGGTAAAAGTAAAATTATGAGATGTGAGAGAGACCAAGTCCCCAGCTCAGGAGAAGTCAAACTCTGGGCTGGAACAATTGTGGAAGTGCAGAACAGTGATAAGCAACAGGTTCTGGTGTGTGGGATTTTGTGGAGAGAGGGACTCTGAGTCTGGGGGTGTCCTGAAGGAGCCCCTGGAAGATTGGTACAAACAGGCAGTATGTAACTATTCACTTATCTGCTCAGAAGCATCCTGACAAAATCTATCAACACAAAAATAGCACCTAGCAGCATCTTTAAATGTCTAGTATGGAAATTTACAGCATGTTGGCCCATGTCAATAAAATTCTTTATTCTTTTTTCTCTTTTTGCTCTTTAGTTTCTTCTTACTTTTCTTTTGCCTTTAGCTTTTCTGATTTCGTCTATCCTGTCCAACATTCTTACTGTACTTTAATCTTCCCAGATTAGTAAGATTTCGGGATACAAATGGCACATGAAATCAGTAACATTTTTATACACTAAGAGGATAGTTTTTGAAAGCGAAATAAAAATCACGCTCATTCCCAATATAAGTAGCTCTGCTACAGAAACAACCTAGAAATAAATGTAACCAAGGAAGTGAATAATCCCTGCAGTGGTAGTTACAGAACAACACATAAATTGAATAGGACAAAAAAAAAAAAAAGAAATCCTACTTTCACAGATTGGAAGAATTATAATTGTTTGAATGTTCATATTACCCAAAGTGATTTCCAGATGTAATACAATTCCTATCAAAATATCAATGCTATTTTAAAAAACATACAAATATTCTTAACATTTATATGGAACCCAAAAAGATTCTGAGTAACACAAACAATCCCATGTTAAAAGAAAGCAATTGAAGATACCAGATACTTCCTTTCAAAATATACTGCAGAGATGTAGTAATCAAAACAGTATAAAATCAGACAGTGGAACAGAATAAAAGACCAAGAAATAAACTATGCATTTACAGACTGCAGTAGTCTTTGGAGTGAGGCATGTCAAAACCACAGCTGGATACTCTCTCATCCAACTGAGGTTGGTGCCAAAAAGTACAGGCTGCTGAGATGCAGAGTTGGGGAATACTTTTGCA